>SMSQ01025892.1:674822-704115 GCA_019453375.1 Ctenoplectra terminalis | reverse complement strand
TGTAACAAAGTTTCACGCATGACGGATATAGTCGTCGCGACACAAAATTCTGCCGCATCTCCATCATGGATATAGTCGCCAAACACACTTAACTGGTTAAAATCATATATTCATAAATGTTGTTATTTGTTAAAAACGTTTTATAATTTGTACTTTTTGTGAATAAATCGCAACACGTGTTCGTTGGCAGGAATTGGTTCGCAAAACCTATTAAAGAAACATTAACCGCTTCGATTCAGATATTGTTAGCATCGACCAGTACCATTTAACGCAACGAGGGATCGACATTAATTGACGTTGGCTTGTGTGTTAAGAACACAGGGTGAATTTACAGGAATCGATACTCCTGTTGCTCGTTCTCGTTACGAGTCCAAGCAGAGAAAACGAGAAACGAGCAAGAATAATCTCTTTACAGCCATGTTTCTTTTAAAGACTCGGCGAGCAATTTAAAACCGAGTAAAATGTCTCTGTATTGTAAAAGCTTGCGTATACAAGAATCGCGTATTAAGAGTCGTAAAAATAAATAAAAAAAAAGAAAGAAAGAAAGAAAGAAAGAAGAAGAAAAAAATCTTGAACTGTTTCAATGCGCGGAAATTTTTATTTCCCCGTCGAATATAATTCACAAAGAACAAACGTCGATCGACATCGAACAATCTATTGTTCCTGTTGATGGAAAAAATTCCATTATTTATTCATGGACTCTCGACGCGTCTCGCTAAGAAAATTGCAAGCCATTCAAAAGCTATAATTAAAATCGCTTAACACACGCTCCATTAGAAAATTGTGTTTCCTTTAAAACGCGTTCCTCCACCTTTTGTGTTTGACTTGGAGACCATTAAACGGAGACAAAATAAAAGGCAACGGAAGGGGTGAGATTGAAATCACGTTCGAACTTTTTTCATTCGAAACTTCTTTTATGGTACTCCGCTCTTTAAGCTTGTCAAGTTTTCGCTTCTTTGGTTGCCAGTGCGTGATTATAAGAAAATTAAAAATTAAAATATTCCTTGAAACAGATTTGATAAAATTTTACCAATTTCTGTCCTCGTAAACACAGAATAATATATATCTTCATTCTTTGGATTTTTTCTAGAGGTTATTTTATTTCTTTATCTAATTCATAATATTAGCTACGGTCTTTTTAAGTGATATAAGTCCTTTTTTCTTTGTTTCGAGTTAATTTCCTTTTTATATTTTATCCTATTCAGAAATATTGATAAATTCTATAAAATTTACTTTGGTGCTTTCAAGATCGCAGATATGTTTGATTTTATTATGAACATCCTTTGATTAAAACAGTATTTTTATTAACTACAAATCAATTTATATCACTTAAAATAAAAAAAATAAAAAATTTTGTAATTCTATTTAAAAGTCAAACTTCTTTCGATTAATTCAAGAGAATCATTTCTAGATACTAAATTCTGTTATTATAAATATAAAAAGAAGACATCCATGTGTATGAAACTAGCTTTAACTACCATCTTCCAAAATTATACGAATATCAATTTAAACAAAAATAAATAAATAAATAAATAAAAAAAGATCGTACAGTACTAAGAAACCCGAGAAAAAATCCCACTTTTCAGGAATCGTTTCGAAGGAAAAGTTGTCTCGGTCGGTGCTGCTTTTTCAAATACCACGTAAGAAAGCGTAAGGAACCGAGCAGCAAGAACGAAATCCGTCTGCACGTGGTAAAAGTTGCCCATTGAGCGCGAAACTGCGAAGCTGAAAAGCAAATTTTGCGGCATGCCCCACGTTCGGGCAGGTGGAATTCGAAAGTACGAAAACTCGATAAGGTCTCGACCCGATTACACACCGCATCGGCTAAAACTTTTAGGACATGGGCTTTTGTCGCTGGCTTGTGTTCCCCTGGGACGAAATCTACGCTGAAAAGCATTCTCCCCTTTTTCGATAACCCCTCTCCCTTTCGACAACGGAACTTCCGATCCTCTCTTCGTACAAGAATCCAAGATCTTCCTTCTCGACCGATATTTGCTGAAAGTCGAAACGTCAGCTAGGAAAAGTTTTCTATACCTTTCTCAATTGGTTCCTCGGTTAGGTGGAAGAATAAAAAAAATATTGGAATTTAATTTGTTTTCTAAACGGAAACAAAAAAAAAAAAAAAAACGTTACTTTATTAAACTTTTGATAGAATTCTGATGGAAAAGGAAATTGTACTATTTCGATTGTAATTTTCTGATAGACACAAAGGAAAGTTCGTTTTCTTTAAAGTATATATTTGATCAAAATCTATTCGAATAGCTTAATTAATAGGGGAACTGACTGACGCTATTTAAAATATTAAAATAATTTGTATATTAATTCGAGGATATATTGTAATTAATATATATCGAAATGAATAATTTCTGGCTTCAGAATATATCAGTTATTTATTTATTTATTAGTACCTTAAATATCTTTTGAATTATGGAACTAAAAGAAACATTTTTCAAATTAACTCCACATATAAAAAAAAATTGTATTTAAACTGTATATAATAGTCCTCTGTGTGTCCAATAATTTTTATTTGGAAAAATTTTTTCCTCGCTTTCGTAGCTCTGAATATATTCAAAGCTGTAATATTTTATCAGTCCACCCATATATATATTTTTAAAGAAATAAATTTCTTTGCTACAAACAGATCCACTTTAATTGTCACCAATTTAATATCGGCTCACGTTACACGGTTCCCGTATAAATATTTTTAATCGCATCGCAACAATATGTTTTCGTTGTTAAATATTTAACTCTCTCACTACTGTCCAACGAAAATTTAAATTGTAAAATTCACTTAAGACTTTCCGCGAGAAATAACATCGGTCGTTTCCCCACGCTGGTATTAGACTGGTAAACGTGCTCAAAAGATCGAACCTATTGGTCGAACGTTCGACCCCTCGCTTCAACGTAGCACCAGATGAAACTGGGTTACTCAAACAGAGAACTACTAGACGCGATAAAAGGTAAATCTTATTTCTGAAAGCAAAAATATTATTTCAAGATCCCGACCGAGCCGCTATTTTTAGGATCGATATAAGTTGTAGCCCCCGGTCGGGGTTACGGCTTGATACGAAATATTTTTCTTCTTTTCTCGTCGGTTGCGTCCGCGATAAGTTCCGCGTGTAATAACAACGTCGCATTTTCATTGAAAAATCGAACAATTTTGACAATCCAGCAATTAACACTGAAACCACCGACGATTAAAGTATACCTATTTGTATCAAATAAATTAGGATAATAGATACTCGGAAAAATACACAATGCGGCAGAAACAAATGTTCAACCGTATATTTTGCAGGAAATCATAGAAAATATTCAGAAGTGCACCGTTAATAATTTATAAAATTTGGTAGCTTTAGTGTCAAGGCGCTGGATCGACAAATTTTTCAATTCGTCCGGGCAATTTTTATTTCTTGACGATTTTCAGCGGCAAATTTTATTCGAAAACAGCACGGAAAATAAATCGGCGAGAATTTAATTGACAATTAAATAAATATAAATATATAAGCAGGGCAATGAATATTTGTGAAGTTATTTATTTTATACGAATCGAATACTTTTTCCATTTACAGTATTTAATTTGATGTTTTATAAATAATTCATCGGGCGTTTTAATTTGTTCAATAATTCGCACATTTAATTTGCCCTCTAATAAAAACGCAGGAACTGCATCATAAATTAATGCACAATTTCATACGCCGTATTATCTGATTTTACACCCGCTGAAAACGATTTTTAACAAGCTCGATTACTTTATTAATTTTTCATTTCTCCTTTTTTTAACACTACAATAGCCCCGGGGGAAGCTTCCTGTATATTTCGCAAATTAAAAAAAAAAAAATACCCGCTTTAGCGTCCCATTAAAAATTCTCGTTGCATAAATTTTCGTCGCTTCTTTCATCCTTGCTGTTCGTAAAACACCGGCGAAATATAGGAACACAAAATATAAAAGTGTGCCACCGCCCTGCTCCTTTTGTAACGTTAAATTATGAATTTGTCGAGATTTATCTTCTCGAGATAAGCCGCTTATGCGGAACAAACACTGGCGATAAATTTCAAAGTCACGAATTTAATCCATTACTAATTCAGAACAGGAATTAGGAATACGCGCTCGTAAAATTGGCGTGTTCATCGTATCGCGATGCAACGGTACAATAATTTCCTATATTTATAGAGACACGTTTCACAAATTCAACGCTTCACATTTTTTAACACTAGAACTACCCGACCGATCAAAATGGCTCTATAATTCTTCATAGAGATTCTATAAATTCGCAACGCTGCATTCTCCAGGATTTCCCCTCATTTTTTGCAAAAAATATTAATAACCATCCGTTTCCTCTGCGTCGTGTATTTTTTTTTTCTTTTTTATATATCTATCGTTCAAATTAGTTTACCTCGATCGTCGGTGGTCCCAGTGTCAGGAAGATAAAGAAGAGAGACGTTAAAATTTTACAGAAAGTTGAACCGATTTGGCAATCACCTACCGATGCACCTGCGCGTAACTCTCCGCCGACAATTGTGCAGCCTTTCATGCATTTCTCGGATTATTCTGTGGAAGCAGTTACACTAATCGCTATTTCTAGGTAGTTCGCGAATTTCATCACAGAACATTATAATTGGATAAATGAGGCACCTAGTTATACCGCTACAGATATGCAGGGTGCACCGGAATAGTTGCCCAACCACGAGTTCGAACAAATGAAATTAGGATATCGATAATTTTCCGTGTACACCGATGTGAAGTAAAGGTACCGAACACGAGACACGTGTTTAACACGTTACAGACGGGTGACGAAATTTCTGGTATTTTATATTTTAATATCTTGAAAAGGTAAAGAAAATAACGAACGACGTCGTATGAAAGATTACTTTTAAAAACGATACTCTNTCTTTTTTATATATCTATCGTTCAAATTAGTTTACCTCGATCGTCGGTGGTCCCAGTGTCAGGAAGATAAAGAAGAGAGACGTTAAAATTTTACAGAAAGTTGAACCGATTTGGCAATCACCTACCGATGCACCTGCGCGTAACTCTCCGCCGACAATTGTGCAGCCTTTCATGCATTTCTCGGATTATTCTGTGGAAGCAGTTATACTAATCGCTATTTCTAGGTAGTTCGCGAATTTCATCACAGAACATTATAATTGGATAAATGAGGCACCTAGTTATACCGCTACAGATATGCAGGGTGCACCGGAATAGTTGCCCAACCACGAGTTCGAACAAATGAAATTAGGATATCGATAATTTTCCGTGTACACCGATGTGAAGTAAAGGTACCGAACACGAGACACGTGTTTAACACGTTACAGACGGGTGACGAAATTTCTGGTATTTTATATTTTAATATCTTGAAAAGGTAAAGAAAATAACGAACGACGTCGTATGAAAGATTACTTTTAAAAACGATACTCTTAACTTAACATTGGAACTATCGACGATTAAAATAGATTTATCTGTAGTGAAGAAATCGAGATGATGAGTATTTGAAAAAATTCTTATAATTCATATTTTTGCAAAAAATTATAGAAAATCCCTAAAAATGTGCCACTGTAAGTTTATAAAATTTCTATGAAAAATTACGGACTAGTGTTAAACTTTATTATAAAATAAACTATTATTAATATATAATAATACTAATATTATTATATAAATAAAATATTACTAAACTAAATTATGATCTATCTTTGGGATACAAATTATTCTTAAAAATACTTGTGCAAGCACGAGTTTATTCTAACTTTGCTCCACAGTAAGATTTACAAGAACAAAGTCTCGTCGTCGACGTATTAATACGAGACTTTGTATTATTTCTACGAACAATTTACAAATAATGAAAAGCGAAAAATGTGAAATTTTTTGTACCGCTATTTCTCAGCTGTATGATCAAGCAACAGATCCGTGATCGAGATACCGAGACTCAGGGAATCACGAACAAAGATCGAGTTAGAACGATTTACATTTCTAGTGCAAACATTTATATTTTTTATTGTAAACGGAAAGAGCAATTTTTTAATTTGTGATGGGTTTTTATAATACGCGGTGACAATTGAGATCAAGGATATTTGAATCTTTGGTACCGAACAATATCGAGCAATAGGAATTAGGCAATTCTCAGCAGAGCCGCGCGTAACAGTATTTCTGCGTTCGTAAATTTATTCGTACGACTTCTTGGTCCCATCGAAACAAATTTCGATCGCTCCTATTTCCATTTCTTCTCTCCTCACGTTTTACACTTTCGAGGAACTCTATCTAGGAACGAGGGAACGCGACGTCGATTTTAACGTGGATCTCACGCGTGCCTAGCGTGCTGCAGGCGCGTCGAGATTCCGATCTTCAATTAGCCCTATATCAAGCCCGCTGCCTGTCCGTGATTTAAATACGATCCCCCGTAGCGCCAAGCGAGAGTCGCGCGAATTCGACGCGGCAAATTTACGACCGGTTTTTGGACTCGCGCTCTGCAATACCTTTATGGCTCGACGAATAGCTGTGTCTCGTAAAATACAAGATCAAAAACACCTCGTATTACGGTAAGGTTTGCGTACACGTCTTTTCTTTGCTTTTTTTTTTATGTTTTATTGTGTTTCGAATATTTTTTTTTCGGTTCGCAGCTATTTGCGTGACTAGACTCGGGGCGAGTGAGAAAATAAACGAATCGGAGGTTCTTAACCTTTTATGGTTTGACATCTTTTAACGCTTTAATTGTTGGTGTGGTTTATAAACCACATTAATTTTATATTAGTGAAGTGATTTTAAAGGAACTATTATATTGTTTTATTTTTATTTATTTTATTTTTATTTTAGTGATATTTGATATTAGAAAAAATTAATATGTTTATGTAACATACACGTCTCTGGCTATAATTTTAGTATGTGGTTTATAAACCACACTCGTAGTTAGAGTTAACGATTAACGCGGATTAATATCTTTGGAGACTCTGTGCACCTGAAAGATTTTTAATACCAGAAGTACCGACGATTAAAATGTACTTTTATCAAAGAAATCAAAGTTGTAGATATTTGAAAAAAATTCAGAATGCAAGGGAAATAAATCTCGATCTATGTTTCTTACAATAAATTGCGAAAAATTGTTAAAAATACACCACCGTCGATTGATAGAATTTCTGTAAGAAATTACAATCTGGTCACTTTGACCCCTTTGGTAGTTTCAGAGTTAAGCTCCCTTTCGCAAGTGTTGTTGCTGTGCAAATTGAAAATTCCCTCTTTCTTTACTCGATATCTTAAGCATCTGCTTATTTTTCTTATCGTTTAGTCCAGCTTTGGAATATTGACGGTTTTGCTACAACTTCTTGGATTTTAATTACAAACATGCAAATCGCTCCGTAACCAANTATTTGATATTAGAAAAAATTAATATGTTTATGTAACATACACGTCTCTGGCTATAATTTTAGTATGTGGTTTATAAACCACACTCGTAGTTAGAGTTAACGATTAACGCGGATTAATATTTTTGGAGACTCTGTGCACCTGAAAGATTTTTAATACCAGAAGTACCGACGATTAAAATGTACTTTTATCAAAGAAATCAAAGTTGTAGATATTTGAAAAAAATTCAGAATGCAAGGGAAATAAATCTCGATCTATGTTTCTTACAATAAATTGCGAAAAATTGTTAAAAATACACCACCGTCGATTGATAGAATTTCTGTAAGAAATTACAATCTGATCACTTTGACCCCTCTGGTAGTTTCAGAGTTAAGCTCCCTTTCGCAAGTGTTGTTGCTGTGCAAATTGAAAATTCCCTCTTTCTTTACTCGATATCTTAAGCATCTGCTTATTTTTCTTATCGTTTAGTCCAGCTTTGGAATATTGACGGTTTTGCTACAACTTCTTGGATTTTAATTACAAACATGCAAATCGCTCCGTAACCAATTTCGTTCCTAACTAGCATACACACGTGCGACAAAAAAAAAAAAAAATTAATTTATCTGAACGATATAATATGTAAATGTTATGTAAATAAGTACGAGTATTTCTATTGCCGATATATGTAGATACACCAGGTATATTTATTGCTTTAAGCGGGAATTCATTTGAAACAGAATTACTTTACGAAAGTTACTTTGTCCGAATAATTTTACCAACTTCCTACGTGCACGTAGCGATTACCATGCAAATGAGAACGAAATAGATCCGATCGTGAATTATCATACACAAATATCGACGGGGTAGGAATTATGAAAACGATTAATCGAATCGCGGCTGAAAAATACGTCGACCGCGTGACACCGAATAAATTGTTTATTTCTCTATGCACTCGCACGACGTGCACTTAACGCGACACCCGAATTATCACGTTCGATGATGAAATTAAATTTTATCCGCCAGATTGAGAATTTTCAATATACGTCGCTCGAATTTTAATTAAGCGCGAGCTATTTTATTTATCTGTGTTTTCTTTTTGTTTTTCAGGGAATCAGTCTTCTTTCTTCATCGAAAGGGAAAAGGAAGGATAAAAGAACCGATACTTCTGAAACGAGAACGTTGAAACTTCAATATTCGATAACATAAATTTTGATCGAAGAAATAAATTCTTCGATAATCCAGGCAATACCGAATCGATTCCTCCGACGAGTAATTGACAATATTTTATCTTCCAATTGGAATCGAGTTAACCAAAAGGTTATTTTTATAAAGACTTTTGTTCTTCCACCTATTTTTATATTTTTGTAAGAGATTTTTACTATTCGAGCGTAGAGAACAATAGCATGTATGGTTATAAAATTAAAAATATATATATTCAAATTTTTCTCTAAAAACAAGGTTTTGACATAGAAGTACTTCAAACTTCTTCTTTCAGATTTTTAAAATCATCATCAATGTTACAAAAGTGAAGAAACTCCATCAAGCCAAACCAAATAATTCCTTTAGAAATTATAAGAATTATATAGTTTACAAAAATAATTCAAAATTGAAAAGGATAAAAACCTTCGAAAACGCACTACTATTAAGGTTCCCAAGTCTAAATCGTGTCCTTACAAAACAAATCTACCATTTCTTAAGCAGCGCAGGTCACTTCGTCACAATTCGACTGACAATAATACTGACGTATTTTTCTCTTCATTAAGTCCGTTTTATCGTCCGTAGTTGTATCCATTATCAACATAACTCGTCTACATTTCCATCTACTACAAAATATGTTAGATCAATCGTTGGTTAATAACGCAAATAACATTAAAAAAAATTTTTCAAGAATCTCTACGATACACTGTTACTAGCATACGTCTGACACAATTTATTAGACTTTTTTATTCAACAGCTCATGCTTCCATTAATTATTTTATATCCCGATCCATCACTGACCAATCAAAGCGACATCATACCACTTACGCTAAATCACCACTCCCCTTCGACAAACATAAAAATGAAACATCTCTCAAACCAACCCTTATTCCATACACCAACACTACCTCCCTCTCCGACCCAAAAAAATTTTTATTTTATCTCCCTTAATTACACGCATCGCGTCAACAATTCGCCTCGAGAGGAGATGCAACTCTCCGAGGAACCAAACAGGTAAACCCGAGGCCAACGCGCGTACCTCCCGGATCTCGCTCAAACGACCCGAGATTTCGATCTCTAATTAGCTGTATATCAAATGAACACGCTCCCGAAAATCCAGTGTAGCATTCAGCCACGAACAGAGAACGCTTCTCCAGAACGTTCGCCGTTTTACATCAACCGTTCCGTATCTCCCTATCCCTCTTTCTTGCCACTTTATAAGACACAACACGAGACTCGGTGCCCGCGATTACCAAGTACACGCTTCTTGCCTTTCCCCTCGTCGCGCTCCCTTGCTGTTCCTTCCGTGCGTGTGTTTGCGTTAATATCGCCAGCGAATTAATGTGTGTTGGTTTTGCGCCAGCGTATGAATATGTATGCGTCGACGTTGCGCAGGATTTATGCGAGGGTGCACGGCTCTCTTTCATCCCCGTCCTACGCGTCCTTCGTCTCTGTTCGTACCGTTTGTCCATTGCCGCCGTTGTCTTTGTCCCTTTGCAAGCGTTTTCGAGTTACCGTCTGCGTGTCTGTGTGTGTGTGTGTGTGTGTGTACGAGTGCACGTGATCCCTCTGCGAACGTTCAGGCTGCACCGACGTCGCTTCTAGCGTTTCTGCATCTTCATCCAACAGAGAGACCGGACTGTCAGCATCCGCGCGGAATGGTGACTTTGATTTGTAACTCGCGCTAGAGCTCGCCCCCTGCAATCAGTGGACCGGCCAATGGATGGACGGATGAAGCATCGACGCCCAGTGATCGGTGGATGATTAACAGTTTTCGACCGAACGAGATTCCGAGTCTCTCATCCTCTCGCACACGCGTTCGGACAGAGTTGGTTCAATGGCGACGTCGAATCGGGGGGAAGAAGGTTCGGTTTGATATTTCTGATGAGATCGGTGTATGTGGTCGGTGAACGAACTTTTGTCTGGAGAATGGGACCCCTGGGTGGTGCATCGTGACGTTTTTTCGCGCGAGTTCAAGTTTGTTCAGTTGTGGAGTTGTGTAGTTGTGTATTTTTGGTTTTTATGGCGAGTTTCTTGTTTTAGCAGTTCTTACTGGAATCGTGCGATTGATAACGCTTGAAATTTTATTTGTAAGGAACGTTGTTTGGTCGAGGTACGTTGATTGAGGTAGAGTTTTGCGTTTAATAAGAGGGAATAAGAAAATTGGATATGTATTTTGTGTAACTGTTGTTATCCACGTTTAAGGGATGAAACCACCCTCCAAAGTTGGGGGTGTGAATGCTACAAGTTAAAATAGCTCGAAAATGAATTGAGAATCTGTATTACTTCTAATATCGAGAACATATCTCGAAACTAATATTATTATTCAATTCCTTGCGATATGGTACATCAAATCAAAGATGTACACTTCCGTCGAAAAGTCATCGGATACTTAACAAATTTAGGATAAGGAAGAATTAATGCTACACTTACAAAATGAACCTATCGCCCATTAATTATTTACGTAACAAAGATCCTAAATTTTACCGTCTTTTTAAGATTTTATTAACAATTCCACCTCAACATCTATCTTATAAAAAATTTGTAAGTCTCCGGTGAGTCTTACCCATTCCTAATTTTTTACAGAAATTTTATAAATCGACCACGGTGCTATTGAGAAGATTTCCCGTGATTTTCTGTTAAAAATATAAACCTTTGTCTCAACTACACCACATATTATTTTATATACCTTCCACTTTGATTTCTTCGGTAGAAATAAGAATACTTTAATCGTCGGTAGTTCCAGTATTAAACAATCAACTGACTAGTCCAAACCTTATCGGTGATTAAACCACAATAGCAATTCTTTGAACCAATCATTCTACGAACACTGACCGACCAAAAATTCTGTAATTCAACTCCATTCTCAACGATCTTTCCACCAAAATATTTCGCCTATAAAAAATTTCTAAAGAAATGAACAATCTGCGTACCTAAGATAAGTCTGACATACTAGTTTGAAATAGCGAACGCAAAAAGATCCACTTGTTTCTTCGCGATACAATTAAAACAGTTTTCGAAAGGAAGAAGTATAGTACAGCACCACTTGTGTATTTATCCGTACGAAAACTGGTGCGCGTGCACGTGTACGAGCACTTTAGATTAAAGCTCTCATCGAACACTTTGTCTGTTGGGATGCTCTGGGAAACTCGATTAGTTCCGCGGCTCGAAAGGGATACACGACTTTTGCGGTGCTTCCGCCAAAGATAAAGCCAACGCGAGAGCGAGATTCTGCAAGGCCGTTTGATTAAAGCCCGGCACGAACCCGATTAGCTTTTTGCGATATCTGTGGACGGCCGTGGATAACAGTGAGTATCGGTCGACCTACCAGAAGCTGATCCGTGGACCACGTTTATTCCCGGTTATAGGAAAAATTTCGAGACCCCAACGACGAGGACTGTTCGTACGATACGTGGCTCGATATTGGATCGGAAAATATTTTTCTTACTTCTGTTTATTTTTTGTGTATCGTCCATTTCATTTTACAAGTCTTTTCCATATTTTTCTTAAGCGATTACCACTCTTCTTGAAAAATTTTTTACCAGAATCTGTAAAATTATCAACAGTCCGTTTAATTTGTTCTTCATTAATGATCTCGTGCAAATTTTTGAATTATTTTTTTAGGTAATTGTTGTACGATTGACTGAGAAATTTTGATTGTTCAATTATGAGTAAGGAATTCTGTGTTTTTATTTAATTTATAATTTTGTGTAAGAAATTTGGATTTATTGAAAAAAAAAGAAAATAATTGAATTTTGAAATTAGTGTACAGAGGTGAATAAAATTTTTGTTATATAAGGTAGCAAATGATTTTCAAAGAATTTAGTGTGAGTTAATAATTTCAGAATGTGTCGAAATAATTTATCTTAAATTCCCGATCGCGCAGAGTAATTCTCTTTTTTGAATAATTCACATTTTAATACAGCTCTTTGAGTTTCTCTATATCCGCCGATCATATTCGTTAATAATTTTGCAGCAACATTAAACGAAGATATCTCTCCAAAATGTTACGAACATAATGACGGCACTCGATCGGCTCGATTACAAATCATTTGAAATCGCAGTCGCGTGCTCGAACGAAACGCAACGCAATAAGTGCACTTCCCCCTCGGTGATTATTCCACTAATGATTAAAATCATTCGCATGCAGTAAAACATTTGAAACGCACAATTTCGAGCATTCCGCGTTTAACTGCGCTCGTTTCATCGTTCAAATGAACAAATAATCCGCGTGCTCGTTAAGGAACGTATCGAGTGACATTTCAGCGAAACTATTTAATATCTTCGCGATGTTAATCCTAGATTGCAAATCCGTCTAAAATTTAACATATTGTTTGTGTTTAAGTATGCTGTATTATTGCGTTTCGGTTTTTAAAATACTAAATTTGTTTTTCAATAATTAGTGTTTATTTTAACATTAGATTTACGGGCTCTAAGTGAATCATTTTTAAGGGTATATTAAAATGGAGTATTTTTTTGTAATAATATTAGTTTATTTTACTTAAAATCCAGAGTTTTTTTCTGTAATAATATTAATTTATTTTACTTAAAATCCAGAGTTTTTCTTTTGTAATAATATTAGTTTATTTTACTTAAGATCCAAAAAGTTTTTTATTGTGATAATATTAGTTTATTTTACTTAAAATCCAAAGAGTTTTTTTTGTAATAACGTTAGCTCATTCCACTTAAAATTCAAAGTGTTTTATTTTAATGACACTAGTTCATTCTACTTAAATTCCAAAGAGTTCTTTTTTGAATTAACACTAGTTCATTTTACTTAAATTCCAAAGAGTTATTTTTTTTGTAATTAACATTAGCTCGTTTCACTTAAAATCCAAAGAGGTTTTTTTTGCAATAATATTAGCCCATTTCACTTAAATTCCAAAGATTTTTTATTAACAGAGATTTAGTACATTTTTTCCATTAACGTCCATTTTAACTATGCATTTTCCGTCCGCAGACCTGTTACGTTTAACCCGCAATCACAAACCTCAACTATAGTAATACAATAACAGATTTACAATCGCACAGACTTTCGATTCGCACTCCAACGAACCTGACGCAGGATTCGTCAACAAAAGCGTTCCCTCGTTAAATTATCCTTTACGCGAAAACGTAACACAGCCAAGGATTTGAATGAATTAATCTACGGATTAAATTTTCAAAACGATCTGCGAGACTCACGTCCGTGGTTACGTGTCAACCTTCTGTAAATCTATCGCTGATAAACACGATCTTACAAAAAAACATATTGCTATAATTAATAGCAACAGATAACCACAAACAATTCACTCGTTATTTTTAAGTATCGCTGATATTTAATATACCATACGTTGGGAATCCAGCGTTAAACAGTCGATGAAGAGGAATCGAAAAAAAAAGGTAACAAGGTAGATAAAAATCGGTCGCTATTCAGCGATCCAATCGACTTCTCGTCGAGAACGTCGTCGATTCGACCAGTCACGGAATACGTTCATTCGTCGGGGCTCCCTCGTCTCGTCAAAGGGCGAGTATAATTTTTTTCACCATCGAATTATTCTCCTCCATCGAGAGCCATGACCGACGGACGATACCAATTTGCCTGGGAATTTACTTTCCGGCGAACAAAAAGGCTCCCTTTCAGCCGTATCCGACACGAATAAGAGAATACGGACGTTCCATAAAAATCGTACGTGAACTCCCATGGAATCGATGGACTCCCCTCGTTCGAGTGGGTACTTCGTTTTAAAAGCTCCGCGGGGCGAAATTAGAACACGTCGAGTCGGTCAGAGGAAGGAGGATGAGTGGAACCAGACGAGGAATTTCGTTCCTCGTTCCATGCGAATCGCGAGTTATTATAAGGGTGCGTTATGAAAAAAATAAAAGGCCTCAATTTTTTGTTGCTTCTCCACGTTTCCTAACATAGTTTTTTTTAATTTGCTAATTTAACTTTCCTCTGTATCCCGAAGAGCTCTTCTATTTCAAATCTGGTAATGTTTAAACAAATATTTTTTCAATCCGTAAAATAATCTTTTTGTTCCTCTTTTTACTAGGTAACGTTACCCTTTCGAGATCGGTGAGGATTAATTTGAATTTTTATGATTAATCAACCCTCTATGGCTTTGTGTGACTTAAATGTTACAAAGTAATGTATCTATATTTAAAAAAATTTATTTTATTTTATTTTAGTTTAAGTAGCGATACCACGATCCGTCTACAGCAATTATTAATTTAAGAATTTTCAAATCAAAGTGAAAAATTGTAAGCAATCGTATTATTTTCTCCGATAAGCAGACAAAATTTGGGCTATAGAGGGTTAATTTTCTTAATTTGAAATTGAGTCTTTGCGACGATGATTAACGAGCGTAGATCTATGATCAACAAGATTAAATAAACCTATATAAATCTATCAAGAAAATCGAATTTTTTTAAGTAAAAGGAAAAGAAGAAGCAATTACTCCGAGTTCCAGGATTTTTTTTATCCAACTTTCCTAAATAAATCCGACTTTCCTAAAATATTATTTTCTGGTCTTTGCAAAATGACAAGCGGACCTATAAAATTTGTGGATCCTTAAGTATTTACAAGAATGTGTTTCAATGGACTATAAACGATTCTTTTATGAAGTACTTAGTTCACTGTCCATAAAAAAACGAACAAAAAAAAAAGAAAAAAAGAAAAAGGAGCACGGCGTGTAACTCTGTGTGTCACTGAATTAATCGATAGCTACATCAAGCTATAATTTAGGACCTCGCTGTATCGTGGATGCTACTATAAATACCGAACAACGATATCTATGAAAATACACGATCGACGAAATTTCATTCGGTTATCCTTTCGCTCTAGACCAGCTGTATTAACATAAATTTCCATTGTCGCGCGTTATTTACGACTGGGTGCCGTTACCGGCGTTCGCGATTTATTCCCGTATCGAGCGACCCGTTTACTGAATTTCGCTGCACCGCTCGAACGGGCGCCTATTCGCCTAAACGCAGCGCGATATCGGTGAAAATGGAATCGAAACTGTTCTCTTTGATAACGAACGATCGATTTACGGTGGATCCGGGCAACGAAGGGACCGTTTTTGTAATAAAATTCCCGCCGGAAGTGTGCTCCAGACGCGACTTCCGTACCGGTTAGCTTTCCCAACGAAATTTCGCAACAGTGATATGATTAACTGCCGATTAATTGACGCGTTATGGAGCGACGCGGAATTAACCTCTGCTGGAAAATTATAATTTCGAGATCGATTTTGATTTACGTACAACGTGTTCGTTGTGTTTCCAAAATTTGGAAATTGAAGAAAATGTGGAGGGAATTGAATTGGCTGGTTGGTTATTATGTGATTAAGTTGTAAATGTTATTATCAACTCCTGGATCATTGATATTCTGATCACGACAATTTATTTTTTTAGCGAATCTTTATTTCTGAACGTATCCTTATATTTGCAATATTTACTACTATTTTTTAAAAATTGAAAGGGACGTAAATTCAATTATTTTCCATTAATTTTTAATTCTTTGTGCGAAGGAGTTTGCGATCGAAAAATGGCTGAGTTGATGGGTTAAGCCACGAATGAGATTTTATATTAATTGTTAAAATTAACCTCTCTGTTAATAAAATTTCACGATTAAGATTTTTAATTGGAAGATAAAATTCGTGACACCCAAGATAAAAATCTTAACAAACTCTTCTATTTCCTTTTAATAAAGTTTAATATAATTAATTCCCTGTTCCTATCAATTGTACATTTTATTGATTTTAACATTCTGCGAATATAAAAGCTGTATCGTTTGAATCGATGCAAAACGATTCGATAGATCCAAATAAATTAATTTTCCAACCAATCGCGATACAATCGTTTCCAATTTTCAATTACAATTTCTACGTTAGCGGTATAAAAAATTTTCACCGAAAATATGATGATTCGCGTGCTTTTAAGTCGCATAAAAAAGAACCACCCCTATGCTCTGCATAAATTCTGCGCCACCGTCGCCAGGATTCTTTCGATTATTTTTGTCCCGGGAGCTAATAGAACGCGAATAAAGTTCCCCGCGAAAGTCCCTCGAACAGAATTTCATTTCACAGTCCGACGTCCGAACTCCGGCAAATATTATCGTAAATTTCCAACCACCCTATCCAACCGCCATACGTATCAACCCGCGATTCTCTATCGCCTGTCTTCGCCTCCTTTCGTCTAGTCTCTTTCATCCACTGTTCGTGAAAATATTACTTTCTCGTGCACCGATAAATCAAACTAGCCCATCCGACACGTTGGTCATCAATAACTATAGTGCTTAGCCTTTTTCTCGGAGGCTTCAATGACAGAATATCGAAAGCATGCCCTGCAAGAAAAGACTGCTTCTTACTCTCCATCGTGTTCTTCCTTTATTTTTCCTTTATTCTTATTTTTCTCATTCTTATTTTTCTTATTCTTACTTTTCTTATTCTTATTTTTCTTATTCTTATTTTTCTTATTCTTATTTTTCTTGTTCTTATTTTTCTCATTCTTCTTTTATTCTTCGTCTTCAATTTTTTTTCAGTTTCTTTCAATTCTTTTTTTCAACAACAAGAAATTTTTTTTTTTATTCTGAGTTTATTTTAAACTGGTCACGCTAACATTAAAGTTAGTGACCACTAACCGGTACGTGAATGGCTATTGCAATATTAGAATGTTTTTTAAAATAAGATATACATATTTGCCTATAATGAATTTAGTAGTGGCTCTCCTACGACACAGCATCCTATAACACTGTTTCGCTCTAACACGATAAGAAAATTGCTAAAACCTTTGTACAACACTGTATTTCTACAGCACTGGATAACACGATTTTTGTTTAACATATTTAAAAACTAAATTACCTTAAAATAACGCGACCTTGTAAGAACCAGCAAACAAACAAAAATTACAGATTTTTTAATTTACCCGTTTCGCGGAAGGTTAACAGATAAGGCTGCATCTTTACATGAACCCTGCCAGACGAAGCAGGTGTAAAAGACAACGAAAGAAACTTCCGACAGAACCAAATATAATTATTAAACAAACTAAAGAAACTAAACAAAGACAGGTGAACACACGTGCAGCATCGAGAGGAAAGCGACCACGAGGTAAAGTTGTTAGCGCAGCCAAGGAAGCAAAGAGCTTCTCCCGAGCGAGCCGTCCGAATTGTCGCTAATCGGATACACTTTCAGGAGAGTCGACCGATATCGAGCCACTCGCCTCCCTCGCAGACAGTTCCCGCGGGAAAGTACGTCAATTTCCGCTCGCGATGGCGATTCGTCGAAATCCCACACGCCGCTGCTTAGTAACTGCTGCTGCTCCGTTCGATGCCCGGAAATTTATCGTCTGCCTCCGTTTCTTCTTCTTCGTTTACCTTCCCTTCCCAAACCCCCTTGAGTATCGGTTCGCGAGTGTCTCTGGATATTATAGATATTTTCAGACACAACACGACGAGCTTTTCATGGCGGATGAGACGGATCCCGAGTAAAGAGGAGGAAGGTGGAGCGACGTTTCGAGATGAGAGGCTTACAACTGTCGAAATTGGAAGGAAGCTCTGTCTCGACGTTGAAATTATCATGTACAGATTATTTTCTTATTTTATTTTCGCTCTTTCTTTTTTTGTTTTCTTTTTCATGCGAGTATGTGTGATATGATGTTTCGTGGGATCGGTTGGATTTGAAGATTTATTTATTTCTGCACCGTTTCCACGCGCAATGATTAATTAATAATTGTATCTGATAAATAGCAAGACCTGTATTTGGTATTTTTAAAAACGTAAATATTGAAAAGACTCGTTCCTAAAATTGAATTGTATATTTAAAATGATTTTTTGAATTATATAAAATTAGTGACATATTAATATATGTCACTATGGATGCCAAACAACGATGTAATCTCTCTGACAATAATAAGTAAATCAGTAGAATGTAATTTAATTTAAAATTACAGTAATGAATCAATAATTGTATCTAATAAATAACAAGATCCATATTTAGTATCTTTAAAAACGTAAATTCTAAAAAATGTCCCTAAAATTTAATTGTATTTTTTAAATCACTTTTTAAATTATATATCAGTATGGATGTCGAGCAACCATGTGATCTCTCTGACAATAATAAGAAAATCAATACAATGTAATTTAATTTAAAACCGCAATAATGAATCAATAATTATTTCTAATAAATAATAAGACCTGTATTTAGTATCCTCAAAAACGTAAATTCTAAAAATCCTCGTCCCTAAAATTCAATTCAATTTTTTAAGTAATTAACCAATTAATCACTTCAACACAATTTTCCTCGCCAATACTTGATACCAGCGTCGAACTCCTTTTAACAACCCAAACCAGACAGAAATCGAGATCAGTTGAGAGTGTATTAAAAGATACCTAAACCGATAAAACACGAATTAACACGTCAGAAGGATGAGCGTCTCCGCGGTCGTCTTCTCTCCTCAACTTCTCAAAGCTTCGTTAAAATCGACAGATCTCGTCGCTTGGAAGTTCGTCTCGTCGAGCGTAAGAAATAATTACGATTACAATCGTTCGTTTCGATTAGCGAGAAAGATAGAAATCAGAGCTCCAGAGGAAAGATGAAGAGCTCCTTTCTGCGAGCTGGAGGCCATTGCGCGGTAATTCCGCTTAAGATGGCGCCGCGGAAACACGATATGGCCGACGAAACAAAAGCGCGACAATTTCGTCGGAGAAATCGAAGGAAATTCGACGACCAGCAACGCGCGGCAATTACGAATTAATCGTCGACGCTTCGACGCGATTGTGCGGCTCTAAGACGGACTGTGTCGTCCCGATGCTAACGCGGAGAATTATTTTCAGCTGTCCTTCTGCAGAGGAAAACTAAATTCCGCTATGGATAAAATCGCTCCATTATTTTTCTTTCTTGCAGCATTTTTTTGATCGGATGTTCTTGAAAGTTGGGGTGAAACGCTATTTATTTTCATTTTTTTAATTACGATTCTAAATATCATAGTTTAAAGAATGCATGTTCTTTAATTATGCTTTTTAGCATTGATAATAACACAATTTAAAAAGTTTCAAAATTGCTTTTGTTAGATATAAGGTTTACGTTGTTATTTTTAATAAATTTATAAAAAATCACAATTAAGGCGTGTATTTAGTAGTTTAGGAAATATTTTTAATATGTAATTTTAAAAAACCCTCTTCCTCTAAAATTTACATTTTTTAAGTTGTGGGATTATTAATATTAAGTAGTGATATATTGGAACTATAAAGAATGTTTGTTTGATGATATTAAGAAATATTTTGCAGTTCTGTATTAATATTTGAAATTTTATGCAGTGTTTGTTTCGTGATACTGAGCGTCTACTTTTTTTTAGTTAAATTCTTATATTTTGTGAGATGCTTCATGATATTGGAGATTTATTTTTGTTAGTTATATTTTTCTTTGTGTACCGAACTTTAGATATGAACGAGTAAAAATTGGAACTGTATTTTTAAAATACGAGAAGTTTTAAGCATGATAAAATAATGATACCAATTATTCTAGTTTCTGTCCGAAAATAAAATATTGTCATTTACTAATTAGTGCCGCCGAGGTATTCTCTCAATAGGATAAAACTAAAAGCTAATTAGAATTATGAAAAGCTAATTAAGCGAGGACACGTTCCTCGAAGTACATTCACTTTTTCAATACAATCTTCTCATTAGCTCTACTTTACACAATTCTGCATTCATTAATATACGAGATCGACTATTGTTAGGTTCGTTAAAAACTGTCTTTGTGAAAAATAAGAACAAAAAATGTGCCAGTGAAACGTAACAATGCTTGCAACATTCGACATTCATCTTTTTATAATTACAATACGTAAGAACTAGTATTGAAAAATTATACGAAACATTTCTATTCAAACCGACTGACATTATTAATTATTTATTCTATCCGTTATACGATACAATCTTTTTTTTTTTCTCAACTATTATTTTCTCTGATGTATGCTAACTTACTTGTTCATAACACAAGCGCGGATCGTAGACAACACTACCGACGAAATCCAATCGCTATACTCATTTTTTTTTAATTCAATAGTATTATATATTAATATCTCGTTAATGAAATCACAACTAACATGTTTGCTAAGGAAAAATTTAATTAAAACCACCCATTAACTCTTTGGAGCACGCTGAGATTAAAAGTGTCCCACCTTTTTGATGCACCGTAATGCATGGTGGGACATTTTTAGTCCCACCTCGATTTAGGGAAAAGGATGTGCTTTAATAAGTACCATTCATGAACCCATATGGCCCCCATAACAGCCAATTAAATAAAATTATTATTATTTTTTTATGTATTTGCATCATATGATTCCTTTATTAGTAAAAGTATACCAATTTTGTTTCATTCAAAACGCAATAAAATTTCTATGCAACATAGGTCTATTTTATTATCTGAAATCCTGTGTCGCAAAGAGTTAAAAGGACGTATAACTTTTTTTTTTAAAGATACCATAAATAAACGCGTAAAATCTATCTCGATAATGAAACTGCCTAGAATCTGAATTTATAATATCAATTTACCAACAAGCTCCATCGAATTTTATTACACATAAATTTATCATCATTCTCAAATTGCATCGCGATCCGTACAAAAGACAAGCACCATTGCGCGTTAACTTCGAGGATTGTGAGTTGCACGATTGACTTCGCAAATCCCGATGTATCTGTACACGTGTGTGGGGACCAGTCACGAGGCCTGAACACGGTCGAACGTAATTTGCAAAGTTCGAGACACTCTGATTCCGATTTCGATCGAGATTCTAAAGCCGATGGGTACACAGAGCGACGAGTACACACGTGTGTACCGTGTTCCTGGCTCTCGTTCGACCCAGTTTACGATGTCTCCATCCTAACAAGAGTCCTCGACTGCAAATCGTCGATTTTGATGAAACTTATCTATGATGTATTGGATCGGTGCAAATGAAATTGCTATTTCGAACAGGCCAATTTGAATGGAAAAAAACTTCTGCCTTTAAAATAAATTGCGTTAGCTCGTGTGCATGTCTCGCGATAAGAAACTAAACCATCTATATTCTTTTGCAACACGAATTCTTGGTATTGTTTCTTATAATAATCGTTTTAAGGTAAACCGTCCGTTTTTGATCAAATTAATCAAACTTTTAAATAAACAGAAATTCACTGGTGTCATCTCGGCGAATACGGAAGATAAGGTAGAATTTGAGGTTTAGTAATTAAATATTATTCTGTTATAAGATCGCATTCTTCAGATTTACTAAAATTAGCTTTATTTTTGTCTATTTTTCATGCATTACTTTCACTTCAATATTATTATGACTTTATTTTAAAATGGTCACAGAAACAGTAGAATTATTAGTGATCACTATACGTTACAATATTACAATGATTAACTCAAATACTGTAACTAAGAAAAGCTCTAACAGCTTACGGATGTTATCAGGATCATTTAGGTTGAATTATTGTTTTGTCGGATTTCTAAAAAAATATAATGGATAGCTTCTTTTTTTTCTTCATCGCAGACACAAAATTTTAAATTACCACCGATAAATAATTTTATATACATCAACCAGATAATTAAAAAAAATATTTCCTACGTTACAGCGATCATCTTACAGTCTCTCTTTCACGTCTTTTTTACAAAGACATAATATATTTCTTTTACGTGCAGAAATTCGCGTTGAAAGAGTGAAAACAGCCCTCAGAGTTCGGCGTAGGAAATATATTTTATGGAATATCTCGGAAACAAGTAACAAGATAATTCCAGGCCGAGTGTGCGCGAAATGAACCTCTGAAATGGTAATCACGATCGTCCCGAATCGCAGCCGAGTGGGACGCCGTAGGGAACACGCGTTTAGCGTAATTATACGGGGCTGCGCGAGACTCGAAACGAGGGAAACTTTGTATGTCGGGATTTTGGGAAACGGATGGAATTTTTGTCGTTACGTGGTCGTCTCAGAAACGACGGTTAACTCTCGTGGAAGGTTTCTATTAAGCCGTTGGAATTTCATGAGTTTGTAACTTTCTTTTTGTAATCTTGTTTCGTTTCTGTTATACTTTTATGGCGATACGTTATCATTTTATCATTGTTGTTCCGACTATAAGAATTGTGAAGAAAAATACCAAAAATATTGAATGAAAGAATAATACCGAGTACAAAAAAAAAAGAAAAAAAAAAGAAAAATTAAGAACCATTACAACTATGTTCGTTTGAAAATAGTGTCGTCAATTTTCATCGGTATAATCTTATTTGAGACTTAATAGAAATAATAAGTAGCTCAGGTATAATATATTCACTTTAGTTTTTGAAATATGGATGATAAAAACGTAATCCAATATTTATAGAGAAATTATGGTTAGTAAATTATCCATCGTAACAAAGTGCATTTTTAGCACTGCATTTAAAAGAATCTTTAACACTAGAACTACCAATGTGGTCCTAATGATCAATTTGTAATTTTTCAATTGGAATTTCATTAGATTTACTATTTTTTTCTTAAAAATATGGATAAAAATTCTTCTTCCTTGCATTACGTATTTACTCGATTCAGTATAAATATACTTTAACCCTTTCACTACGGTGCTCTAAAGACCGTGTTATTCGAAAAGTGTTATTCGTATTCAGATCAGTACAGTTTTTA
The DNA here is from genome assembly GCA_019453375.1 of Ctenoplectra terminalis. Classification (NCBI taxonomy): domain Eukaryota; kingdom Metazoa; phylum Arthropoda; class Insecta; order Hymenoptera; family Apidae; genus Ctenoplectra; species Ctenoplectra terminalis. The sequence goes on along the minus strand of SMSQ01025892.1, from coordinate 680,963 downwards.
TTAACATAACACAAATATGGATATTGAAATGCAGGTACATTGTACAATGAATCATGATATAACACCTCTAAATGAAAATAAAAATAATTCAGTGCTACAGAAAATCTCCATGCACAATTTTAACAAATGATCGTTTCATTTCTCAGGGCGTATATATACGTTNAATGATCAATTTGTAATTTTTCAATTGGAATTTCATTAGATTTACTATTTTTTTCTTAAAAATATGGATAAAAATTCTTCTTCCTTGCATTACGTATTTACTCGATTCAGTATAAATATACTTTAACGCTTTCACTACGGTGCTCTAAAGACCGTGTTATTCGTATTCAGATCAATACAGTTTTTATTAACATAACACAAATATGGATATTGAAATGCAGGTACATTGTACAATGAATCATGATATAACACCTTTCAATGAAAATAAAAATAATTCAGTGCTACAGAAAATCTCCATGCACAATTTTAACAAATGATCGCTTCATTTCTCAGGGCGTATATATACGTCTTTCATAGCGAAAGGGTTAATCGTCGGTAGTTATAGCGTTAAGGAAGACAAAACCTGATGGTTCCTATTTCCTGAAGTCTAATCTTCAACTAAAAAAAAAAAAAAAAAAAATTCGCATCACTCGCAGAACTACAGACACACCGTTTTAATATTCCATTAACTTACTTTGCACTCAAACGGTTTTCACCGTTTTCAGAACGCTTACTACCGACGAGAAATAAATTAAAAGCAATAGATGCGCACAGCGTTCCGTTGTTTCGATTCACAGGATTCATCTGCAAATTAAGAATGCCATCGACTTCCGGCCATAAAGTGCATGCATGCGTTGCACATCGTCCGTGATTAAAGGCAATTCATGGAATTCGAGCGATCCGCTTGATTCCAACTAATTGCCGACTGAAATTCCATCGGCCGCGTATCCTACTCGCCTCGTGAAAATGTTTTTCATGGGTTTCGCCGCGCGTTTTATCGCGGACCACGCGGTACTTCCGGCACGATTTTAATCATATTAAACCCGAACCTAACGGGGGCTCTTTCAACTGCCGTTAATATTGACAAAGAGTCCCGGAATTTCATATTACACGGCCCTGTTTTCACGCAAGTATATTCATTCTCGACGAATATCGCTGTCGCGCCATAGAATCGAGAACGCGCATGCAAATACGCCTGTTGTGCACGTCGCTTAATACTCATTAGCTAAGTGTCTCTGTGTTGGAGCACCGCCATGATTACTATTTTTTTTTCTTTTTTTTTTCGCAAAGGGGAGGATATTCCTAGAGCGAATAACGATTTTTTAAATATTTACACTGAAATTGATTACAGTTAAATTTCACAATAATTACTACATCTTTCTTATCTTTCTTAGAATTAACAATTATTTAAAATTTGTAACAACTGAACCTTTTCGAGCATCGATCGCGTATCTCTACGGAATATTTATATAATTTATGTTTACTTTATCACCGAATCGAGAAGCAAAATACTGTTCAATTATAATTAAATAAAATAAAAGAAACGGTTTATTGATCACCAAAATTTGAAATCAAGGTAAATTAAATAAACTTTCGTATTAAACAAAAATTAATTTCTTTTCAAAGAAACTTATACCCGCTTCTTTACCATTTTCAAATCTCGATATGTAAAAAAATTCTTAATACACAAAAGCTAATTCTAAATCCATATTATTATTACTAAACAACGATCAATCAAACAAAAGATACAATTGCGTTCCATCGAACACAAAAAATTCTTCCAACCCCCAAATTATCGATTTTCAGAGATCACTGCTATTATTTCCGCGCGAAAGGCAAAAAATTTCCATCGACATCGAAAATTATCGAACCATCAGCGGCTAGCCAGCGTACAGAAGCGGCCACACGAAAGACAATACCCGACCCGAAGCCACGTTCTGACGTTGCAGCGAGCCCTGGACCCCTTTCCTTTATGGTTCACCTTGCCCTTTGTCGAGCTTGCACGCTTCCGCGAGCAAGAAAGTGATTTTCTGCCGCGATGACCGTGATTTCTAAGACACGCCGCCTTTACCGTGCAATCAGAGGCCCAGTTGAACGACCGACAGACGCCTTTTGATGTCGAATCACTGCCAACGTTCCTTCTACCGGCTCATCCTTTTGCTCATCCCCGAGTGGATTTCACGCGACGAACTACTCTTCTCACCTGTGTATTGCGTTCACGCCACGCTCTTTCTCCTGGGATCTTCGATTTCTCGATAAATACAGCTACTTCGTGTTATATCTCGTTTTGAAATCAGAAATTGGAAGATCTTCACGATGTCAGGAAATTGGAATAAGTTTGAACGAAATCATGGTGATTCGATATTTTTATGTGTTAGATTACACTGTTGTATAGAATTTAGAAGGTTCGAGTTAAGTCTTTTGTACATTTAAAAATTGAACATTAAATGAATACTTTGCTAAAACAACAATGAACGACTTCTGATAAAAACGACCAATTTCTGATTTTTTTTTATAGAAACTTTATAAATTTGTTATGGTGCTTTTCAAGAATTTTCCACGATTTTTTGTTTAAAATATAGATACAGGTTTATGTAACTTGCATTGTATTTTTTTATGTACCGTTCATTTTGATTTCTTCGGTGTGAACGAGTATATTTCATTCGTCGGTACTTCTGGGTGTTGGACTGCCGTTACTTCACGTTTTATTATTTTTTACTCCCAGTTGTAGTTTAATATTCGTACTGCAATGGGCTGAAGTTGTTAGCTGGTATTTGAGGAATTGTAGGATTTTTATTTTTGATAAGTTTCTTGCAGATTCCAAATTTGCGAATAGAATTCCCAATATTTAATATCTCACAGTTTCTTGTTTCGATTTTTATAAGATGTAATATTTTTTTACCAGAATTGAGTCTTCGTTAATTATAGTTAATCTTGAGTACACTTGTTTTATTATTGATTCATGGCAGAAGAACATAAATTTTTCAATGAAACTAAAAAGCATTCCATTTTTGTTAAGCTACTTACATCTTGGTACCTCAAATCGATTAAAGATTCTTGGAGAACCGTGTCATCATTGTTGGTACAAGATGTTTTAGTTCCAAACAGCTTGAAAAAGTGTCCTTCTCACATATAATAACACCCACTGACATTGTTAGCTTGTACTCTCTCACCAACGTCATAGGAGACTTTTAATAAAGCCGTTTCAATGTTTTTACGCTGGTGTATGTACGGAGCATAAACTGACCTCTTCCTTTACACTCGGTCCTGGTGTTTAAAGAGATACATTTCCGCCCCTGGCAGTATTTTTCTACTTTGCATTTTTTCCTTCTATTTTGCTCGAACAAAGGGAACGAGCAACGAGCATTTCAAGAATTTTCATGAAACTTTGTCTCTCGCGAATCCGGTTAAAAATTAAACACGAGTGCGGACTAATGCGGGATATGAGTTACAAAAATTTTCTTTCCAATAGAAGAATGGATTTTTCAATGTACAGAGATTCCGAAAGCGGAGAAATGAAAAATAAAGTATGCTCGGTAAACAGAGATCTCAAAAACAAAGAGAAATTAAAAATAAAATATGTTCGGTGTACAGGGATCCGAAAAACAAAGAGAAATTAAAAATAGAACACGTTCGGTATACACAGATTCCAAAAACAGAGAGAAATTAAAAAAAAAGTACAAAGATAACAATATCGGAGACTCATCTACGGAGAAATAAATTTTTAAGAATAATTTTACCACGACACAGCCTCTCCAAACTTTTCTTCATTTATCTACTAATCGTTCATCAATCCCATTAACTAAAAAAAAAACATTCATCGGGAATAAAAAATTCAATTTCCCGTATCGATAAAAATGATCTGAATCACGGACGCTGTTCGCTTGAAATTAAAGACACGACAGTTTCTCAAGACAAAAGTACGGTTCTCATTGTTCGCCTTAAAAACGTGAAAGGAAAGGAGGAAGAAAAAAAAAAAACAGGGGATGAAAATACCTCTGTTCAGCGTTGCCTCGCGCACCTGGCTCACGAGGAACTCGATAATAACCACTCGGGTACGAGGGACCCGAAGCCTGTGTAACGTCCGATGAAATATCGTAAATCACAGGACTCGTTGTGTCTGAGAAGTTTTCATAGGCGGCCGATTTTCCGCCGCCCCTCTCCGCCAACCCTCTGTGCCCGCTATCTTCCCTCGGTTCCACCTCTTTCCGCGTCTCGTTCTCATTACGAAGTTCCGGTCATCAAATTTTATTAGCCCCCGCTTCAAGGGTTCGCCTTACTTCTAACTCAATATCGTAGATTTGTAGTCTCGGTTTAACTACCCTTGCTTCTTCCACCTTTCTCTCCCACTTTCCCCCTTTTTTGTGCGCGCTCGCGCGTACACGCCCTCTCTCTCTCTCCGCTTTCTTTTTCCCTTGTATTTCCTTCAGCGTCCCGGAGAGAAGGCCAGATGTAAGCGCGACGAGCTCGAGCTCCAGCGACTTTGAAAGCAGCAATAATTCCGTGCTCCACGGCCAAGAACTAATTTCCACCAGCTCTGAAGGCAAGTCCTGGTGGACGGGGGATCAAGAGAGATGAAGAAGGGTGGAATCACCGCCTCCTTTCGTCCTTCTACTATGTCGTCTCTCATCTTCTTCTTCTGCTTCTGCTTCTGCTTCTTCTTCTGCTTCTTCTGCTTCTGCTTCTGCTTCTGCTTCTTGGCTTCTCAAATCCTTGCGAGTAGTTCGTTTTCTCTCGCGCTCTTTTATCGTCCGACAATGGCCAACCGGCTCGACCCACTGTACCATTGCGAACCGTCGCAGCCAATAAAGCTCACGAGAATACGACGAGGCTGTCTGATTCCGCGGAAAGGCGTCGAGGCGAACGCGGAACGACCGTGTCGCGGTATTTCCCAGCGTAGAATTAACCGATGGCTTGATTAAGGAATGGGATATTCGCTGTTCATTTTTCGATTATGGAGAGCTGATAATCGGCGGTGAAAACGTTGGAAATTGAAAATCTAAGATTTTGTTATTTTAACAAAGTATTCTCGCGGAAAAATTTAACTGTTTCGCGAATGAAAATAGGGAGTTGATTAATTTAGTCCGACTGTTTATCTTTGAAGCTTCTTTTCTGTTCTGAATTTTACTACGATCTTTCGATTTTGTCTGTCGAAGAAATTTAGTTTTGTTACGTTTGTGGGGAAGATTCGGAGTTATAATTGTTAAGAAAATTGGCGTAAGTTCTGAAGAATGTAGTAGGAGGGCTGACTTTTGATTAATTTAATCATCAGGAAAGAAATGTTGTGGAAATTTAAATTTTCAGAATATTATAACAAAGCTTAGATAAATTCACGAATTTTCTTCAGACAATCTCTTGAGAAAATTAAACAGCATCTTTGGAACACGTAGTAATTTAATCTAATTTTTACTCGTAGCGTACGTCGCGGTACTATTATCTATAAACGATAGAGATTCACCCTTCGCTGGTTATTTACGCGGACCATTATTGCCAGCATCTAATTTCTGACATACACTACTGTCGTCAACGTGTGATCAGTAACTACTACTGTCGGAGTTTCTACAAACTCCTGCTACTGTCACGGCTGGCTGATTATATGCTAACCAACTCCACTGTTAGTAGCGGCCGTTCCTGTGCGCCAGTGTAAACGATGGCTGACTGATAAGACCAGTTTCTACTGCGTTGGTAATGGCCCGCAATATTAACACTCTGTTTGTCTAGGACCTCGTATTACTATATCCTTGGTAATTATGCGCTCTAGTTGTTTGCCTTGCATTGTCATTACGATGTACAAAATAAGATTGTCCTTTTTCTACCAAATATTCCAATTTCTTTTAATTTTTTCTCGAAGAAACGTGACGATATTACAAATTATAAAATTATTCATTCTTTGCGGTCCTGTGTCTATTCTGAGAAACGATTTCATTTTAGCAAATCCTATGTTTAGACCGGATACCATAAATATGTTCAATGAATTTATTTTGAATATTGTAAGAAAAATAAAAGTCTATTTTTATCAAAGCTGAATTTTATTCAGTATTTAAAAAAAGCACTTCTATTTTTCTACCAGAGTAAGCTACGAAAACAATTATGTACCTTCCGAACGACACTTTGAAAATAATTATGGACCCCAAATAGTTACTAATTCTATCTTCTAAG
>SMSQ01025892.1:646864-661556 GCA_019453375.1 Ctenoplectra terminalis | reverse complement strand
TCAGTCACCCGCCACTAAAAAAAAAATTATAGAAAATCCCTAAAAATGCGCCACTCTAAATTTATAAAATTCCTATGATAAATCACGAACCAGTCATTTTGACTGCTACCGTAGTGTTAAAGATTTTGCCATATTTTATAACTGAGTACACTTCACTTGTACCAACCCAACATTCCTACCCTTAATGCGTGTTTTGTCAACAAAAATGTTTCCATGTTTACCCATTCCTTCCACGAAATGGTTCAAGAGTCTATCGACAAGATCCGTCGAAATGATCGAAACTGCGGATCGAATTTTTGGAACAGTCTGCGCGACCCTCCAAGTCTTTGGTTACGGGTCAACGATGTTGCTCCACTTGCACGCCGCACCGAAAGGTTTAATGCCGGTCTTATCAACGAGGAATACGATTCCAAGTACTATTGCAAAGCTCACTTTTCGCTATTCTTAAACCTGGAATCGTGGCCCAGCGATACGCCGGTGGCCAGCCGAGTTTAAAAGGATCCGTGGGGGGGAATAACACAATTCTTTACGACTCCGTACGTACGGAGTTAGGTACTTAAGTTCTTCGTCTCTTGGAGGTATCCGAGGTTAAAAGGATTTCAATAAAAACAGGAAACAGGCCAAGGACTTTTTCGCTGATCGGATAAAGTCGTCCACATCGTTTACTCGAATCCCGGCATATGCTTTCTTGAAAACGAGTTTCCAAGCAACCGACCAGGAAATTTTATGGACGCAAGCCAAATGGAATGCCCGTATGGACCGGGGAACAATGTTTTTCAATGCGATGTTCCTGCCCCTTGTGCAACTTGTTTAGGATTGATTAAAAAATCGTTAGCGGTTTCTTAGCGTTTCGCGATAAGGTGAGTTAATCGGGTAGCTCAAGTTCGAGGTCGATGATCTATTACTTTCCATTCAAAGCTCACGAGAAGGTACCTTTATTCGTATGTTTGTAGAAATTGTTTACTTCTTTCCCAAATTTAGAAAAATTTTTAAAAACTAGGTTGTCATAAAAGTTTCTTTCGATTTATTAACTCATTGACCGCCAGGCATATTTGGAGCGTCTTGCCTTGGGTGCCAAGGTTTTATTTTAAAGAATACATGGAATTTTACAAAATATAATAATATTAAGTTACCGATATAATATTGCAATGGCATTGACAGTAATTTTTATTTAAAAAAAAACTAATAATTCTTAACTCAAATGGCCATTTGAAATTGATCTAAAATTGCAGCACACACTACGAGATATCTCGTAATTAGCAATCAATGGGTTAACACGTTGCCGCGCGCATTTTACGTGGTTTACCCATGGTGCCAACATGAATTTCTTTTTATGCGATGTATGTTATGTTGAAAAAAATAATATCTATATTTTCCTTGTGTCGATAAAATTATTTTTGTGCGTTCTGTATTTAAAATTCATCAGTATCGATATTTACTTCAATTATGTATTTTACTATTGGTCGCGTCGCCGGCCACCGGTGGCTTCCACGGCGGTCAATATGTTAATAAGTAAGGGATGCATAATATTTTATGTTTTAATATATTATTGTGTTATATTGGATCTATTTTTCTCGATTACCTTTCTGCATCTCACGTTTAACAAATAAGACTTTATATTTGTATAAACATCGTCAGACGAAGTTGCCGCGCGAAGATAACGAAAGGAACTTTCGAGACAAATATATCGAGGATAGATTGAGTTTCCTTCCATCCAACTGTATTAATTTTTCTTCAGATTGTTTCCTAATTTTTAGAAAATTATAAAGAAGTTATTACATCAGATTTACGCCGGAGATTCGTTTTTATTTGAATTTGGAAACGTTTTAAGAGAAACAAGATTGCAACAGAGTTAAATGGCTCGAAATTTGCGTAAAACAGAGTATCGACACGAGGGTAGCGTTCGAGATTAGGCGATCTAATGACGCAGAATACTTCGATCTTTCTACTTTCATCGGCTTACACGTAACATCTTTGCAGAGAAAATTCTTCAACCTAGAAGCAGTAAGAACCAATTCTCCGTCAAACTTTCACGCCTGAATCCGACGCGTAATAAATTCCAAGAGAATTCGTGGATCGAACGAAAGCGTCGAGCTACAAAAGAAAATCGAAAAGGAACAATCAGCGAGACGGTGAATTTGAACAAAAGAACGAGAAGAAAAAACGAAGCACCGGGAGACCAGAGATGAAACGAAAGTAATTCCTCGGGCTGTTCGTCAGCTCGCATTGAGCGGAGTGTCGAGCGACCCTATCGAATGAAATACGTACATAAAACGAAGGCGACGCGGTGGAAAGGTCGAGGAAAAGAAAAATACAGCACGGTTGAAGCGAATCCAGTGCACGTAGCACGTACGGTACAAAGCACAAAAGAGGATTGTGGCGATTTCGACGCGAGCACAAAGACAAATTTTCCGGGCTTCGAGTTGGAAAGATTTTCCATCGAACAAGCTAATAAGAAATATCCGACATTCTTGCGAAAATGATTAATTTTTAAAAAAAAAAAAAAAAAAAAAGAAAACGGACAATTTTGAGAAATTTCTGTGAAATTAACGAAGCATAAAAATAAATTTTGAAACCATCCAATTAGAAAAATTTTCGAATAAGCTAATTAAAAATTGTTATTTTGTACGGAAATTATAGACTACCATGACTCTGTTAAATAAGCTGCAATTAACAAAAAATTTCGACGAGTTTCTATAATATTACAAAAAGAAAAAAACAGATAATTTTGAAGAGTTTCGATTACAAATATTTTCCATGAAACAAGTTCTTACGAAAATTATAGATTACCATGAGATTGGTAAATGAATTGCAACTAATAAAAAATTTGAAAGGATTTTCATAAAATCCTTTCGTTTAAAAAGTTTTGCTTCGAATAAACCAATAAGAAACGAACGCAATTATTGTAAAAACGATTGATTACATGAATACTGCTTAGCAACTTGTAGAGAGTGAAGAATCTTGTAGAATTTCCATCAAATTATCGAAGAATCTTAAGAAACGAAACGTCACGAGAGGAAAAGATATTGCTAGAATACCTTAGGGGATTTGAAGAAACTCTTTAGAAAAATTTCACGGAACGATATTTCTTCGGCTGGTTGGATCGCTAAAGGCACGATATAAATTTCTACGCCCAAGCAAAGAGAGAGAGAGAGAGAGAGAGAGCGAGAGAGCATTAACCGAGCGAAAGAAGAGAAAGGAAGAGGAAGAGGGAAAACAGCATTATAAAGCATCGTGAACGGAATATCATAAAATGGAAAATAGAAGCTAATGATTGGCGCTCGGGTAATGCTCGGTACAATGGTTCGAACTGAGAAGAAGAGTAAGTCTAATACGATTACGAGAGTCGGAATAAACGCTAATGCACGACGAAACGATGAAATATTCAGACGAATATTTATGTGCGCTTGTTCCTATGGTTTTTATATTTTTTATTAACATTAATCGCTTCGCTTGGTTTGAGTCTCGTAAGGTCTAAGTCTAAGGACTGATTAACCCTTTCCACTCGACTGGCGCCTTATGACGCCTTATGACATGCATAATTTTCTTCAGAGATTAAGTTTTAAATTAAATTCTGTATCTTCGTCAATATAAACGCATATAAACTAAATAAACTAAATAAATACAAAATCGTAAACATTTGTAATTTTCTGTTTCTCTTTCCGAAAGAACGCTAAATTTTCACAGTAGTCCTTTGAAACTTAAAAAAGTTCACGAGTGCAAGGGGATTAACTCTTCTTCGGTAAGATGGTAACAATTCATTATAACAAGGACGAATTAATAAATATCCTAGGCACGAGAAGCAGCGGTTTCATGCGGTATCAATAAGTTCCTGACAAAGCATTCAACGAATCGCGAGTAATACCGCAAAGCCGAGTCGAACGTGACAGAGAGAGTGCACGGAGGGAAAACTACTGTCCGAGTGGAAACGTGGCCGGGGTACGTGGCGAATCCGGAATAAGGTGGAGGAAGAAGAACCGTCGAGGAAGTGGAAGAAGCGGTGGGAGGATTTGTAGATCCGTCTGCGAAAAGGAAATACAAGTCTAACCTCTCTCGACCGGCCAACAAGTCTGACCAGGGCTAGCAACCGTTGCTGCCACTATTGATTCCCCCTTATTCCTTTTCCCGTTCTCGAGAAGAATTGAATCTTCGATTCTCACGATCCTGCCGAAGGTCTTTCTCTTTTCACACTCTCGTCTGTGTTGCTTCACCCCTCTCGACTGTTCGTAATTTTTGTTCGCGAAGGTATGATCGGTTTGAGATGTTTCTTTGAATGGAAAAATGGAAGGAAATGCACGTGAGTTTGCTGTTTTTAGTTTCGTTTCGTGATCCAAAGGGAGGATATTATATGTGGTTAAGTTTGGAACTTTCGAAGGTTTGAAAATTCGAAGAGTTAGGAATTCTAACCATCCTTCAGCGTTTAAAGATTCAAGTGTTTAGGGATTGATGCTTTCAAGGATTCAAGGATTCAAAAATTTAAAAATTCAGATTCAAAGATTTAAAAATTCAAAGATTGAAAGATTTAAAAATACAAAGATTGAAAGATTTAAAAATTCAAAGATTCAAAGATTTAAAAATACAAAGATTCAAAGATTTAAAGATTCAGAGATTCAAAGATTTAAAAATTCAATGATTCAAAGATTTAAAAATACAAAGATTCAAAGATTTAAAGATTCGAAGATTCAAAGATTTAAAAATCCAGAGGTTTACAGATTCAAGGATGTAAAGATAAAAAAATTCGAAATCAAATGTTCAAATGTTCAAACGTTTAAAGATTCAAACATTCAAGGACTCAAGGATTCAAAGACTCAAGCATTTGAAAATACAAAGATTCAAAAAATTTAAACATCCAAAAATTCCAAGATTTAAAAAATCTAAAGATCCAAAGATTCAAAGCTCTAAAGCCTCAAAAATCCAGAAATCCAGCAGCTCGAAGATTCGCAAACTAAAAATCTTAAAATACCGTACATCACCATTATTCCACACTTCGAAAAAAAGGCCAACGTTCACCGATAAAAACTCACAGTGGCAGACAAAACCGCTTTCCTGTACGATTTACCTAATCTAAAATCTCACCCCTCTATCGCGAAACCAAAAAACATGGCTCGGATTTACCCAGTGCTCTGAACTGAAATAAACTGTGCTCTCCTCGCAACAAAAGACAAGCACTCCTCTTGAAATCCTGTTTGAAGCGTGCTGGCTCTCACTAGTTCAACACAACGGATCGCGTATCAGAAGCAATCGTCCCGCGACGTGCACAAAGCACCGAAACAACCATTGTATAATATTACATAATACGCGAGCCTTTACAGGAGAACCGTGTACACTCCTCGAGCGGCTTTGACGAGCGTAAACGAAAAGCTTCGGTCTTCGAGGTAATGCATTTTACTCGAAGACTCAACGAGGATTCGCGATCGACGAAAGCGAAACGGTAGCTCCTCTCGCTTTTCGAGTAACGAAAATAAAGAAAAAAAAAGAAGAGGAGAAAAAAGAAAAAAAAAGAAAAAAAACAAGAGAGGACAGGGAAATTAACGTTTTCGGTAATTACCGGCGCGAACGAGTGAAACGAGAGACACGGCAGCGGCGCGGGTTAATCGACGCGGAAAAGGGGTGAATCGTGTGTATCTATACTCACAAGTGGTCCTGCCGCTTGAACGCCTTGCCGCACATCGTGCACACGTATTTCCTCTCGTCGCTGTGCGTCAGCTTGTGCTTCGTGAGCGCCGATGCGTTGTTGAATACCTTCCCGCAGACCTGCAGACAGAAACCGTGCAACGTGTCAGCGCGTCTTTACGCCGATGCCCCGACCCTGACAGTCGGCTTAATTGGCTATTTATGATTCCGAGGTTACGACACCGAATTAGGCGATTTTTTCGTCACCGAGTTGGATACAGAGGAACGTCGAAGCGTTTAATCTTTGGTGTCGGTAATTATTTAGAAGCGTAGCCTCTTCTACGATTTCGATGATCTTCGATGATCTTGAAATATATTGTCAACCTCATCATTGGTTTATAAATATATGCAAATATATTTTCAATGCTGTATACCGTAATTCTAGGGTTCAAGATAGTTTTGGAGTTAGGTTTGGGTTAGGTTATAATACAGAGGAACGTCGAAGCGTTTAATCTTTGGTGTCGGTGATTACTTAAAAGCGTAGCCTCTTTGTCGATTTCGATGATCTTCGATGATCTTGAAATATATTGTCAACCTCATCATTGGTTTATAAATATCTGCAAATATATTTTCAATGCTGTATACTGTAATTCTAGGGTTCAAGATAGTTTTGGAGTTAGGTTTGGGTTAGGTATGGATTAGGAACCTGGAATTTCACTAATGGTATTGATTCGAGCTTATACGTCAATCACGCATATAGTGCCTTACGCGAAATACATTATATCGATTAATCGGAGTAACAGATGTGAAAAATATCTTAGTGGTAGTTATGTGTACAGGGAAAAAGTTGTTCCGAGTATTGATCTTGGTTGAAGTATATTTCAAGCTCATTGTGAGCGGTGAAGAGACAACAGTTTTAAATAATTACAGTGGTTTTTTACAGGGAACGGAGCTCGTTGGTACAAAATTTGAGAGTTACGAACTTTGGCGAATAGAAAATTGGTAAGTTAAAGGCGGGAACAAGTTTGAATTTACTCCGTTGGTGATTGGTATAATTTATTTTTGTGAATGTAATAATACGCTTGTGGTGAATTAAATTTTTTAAAAATAGAATTGCCAGTAAATTATACGTGGGAAAAAGTTTGAATTTGCTCTATCGGTGATTGGTATAATTTATTTTTGCGAATGTAATAATACGCTTGTGGAGAATTTAATTTTTAAAAAATAAAGTTGCCAGTAAATTATACGTGAAAAAAAGTTTGAATTTGTCCTATCGGTGATTGGTATAATTTATTTTTGTGAATGTAATAATACGCTTGTGGTGAATTTAATCTTTTTTAAATAGAGTTGACAGTAAATTGTACGTGGGAAAAAGTTCGAATTTACTCTATTGGTGATTGGTATAATTTATTTTTGTGAATGTAATAATACGCTCGTGATGAATTAAATTTTTTTAAATTAAATGGGAGTAAATCATACGTTTGGTATATTTGAATTTGTGCAAGGGAATTTTGAAAATTTCCAAACAGGTTTCTTCGTGTAATATTACAAGAGTAGCTGATTTTTAGCGAAATAATTTTTCGCGATGCGTGAATTCGAAATCGCTGTCAAACGGGCAAAATGCAATTTCAGCAAACCTATATTTGGCCATTAGCACTCCGCTAAACACATTTTCAGAACCGGCTAACATTTGACACATGTTACTGCCAACCGTGCGAATGTGCTTGACGTAGACAGCGTTGCTACATGCTCGCGTACACACATTTCCTAGCATCCATTAATGACTGGGTTCCAAAAATACACCCAGCTTCCTGTGCTTTTTTCGCTACAAAACAAATATGCAGGGTCACGCTTCTATTTTCTCCAATTTTCACCAACGTCGTTTTGCTTGAAATATTACAAAAATACTCGAATGTAAAAGAGTGCAGAACTCGGTTTCATAACAGAATTTTGAAAAAAAAGAAAAAAGAGAAATAATTGGACATGTAAGGATAATTTTACACGAAATTAACGTTTCGTATTCATTTTATAAATCGTAACATAGTATGAGAATGAAATTCATATTTCAATTCGAACAGTATAATCAATATAATATAAATTTATTTTCATTAGTATATTATTATTAATACACATGGTATTAGTTAAATTATTATTAATATACCGTTGAATAAAAGCTAAGCATATTTCCCAAAAATCACTATCCTTAAATATCATCAATCTTTTCTAATCATATTTTATTTCGTTTATGAGAAAACAGTTATAGTTAATTACAGCTGTTCTCTAATAGGAGAAATAAAAAACAGTAACTAGAACAAATAAATTGCTCCATAACAATCCAATAGCATAATAATGAAAAAGAGGATTTTTTTCTCGAAAAAAATCAGTAGAATAAGTCAACGATTATGCCTTCAGCTGTAAGTAAATAAATGTAAAAATTTTAATCCACCAATAATTCACAAAAAAAAGACCTGTATCCTTAATTCTTCCAAGGACCAAATTATGAAACGCCTCGGTTAAAATTGCACTTCATTTTTATTACACATTTCCGTACTCCAATCTCACCTATCATAATTTACCAATATTATAATCCAGTTTACCAAAAATCCGTAAAAAAATGTTATCATCATTCCTTTATGGTATTAACAACCCCAATTTAACGATTCGATAATTACAATCTCGTCGTATCATCTCGATTTAATCAACCTCCACCTAAAATGAAACGGAAACTTGATTTTATCGGCGTAGCAAGCGGCGATCGGCGACGAATCAAGCGTAACGGCTTCCAATCGAGCCTCGAGCTTTTAATACACGGTAATCGTGACGCGTATCGCGCGAATGTTTGCAATTCGCCGCGGGCCGTCGCGCGTTCCGAACGGTTCATTACGAGCACGTGAAACGGAACGAGGCTGGACACGGTTTTCAATTACCACGCGTGGCCGTCGTAAAGCCAGGCCGGAACGCGCTTTACGACGGACATTAGAACGTCGATAAAGATACCATTGCGCCATGGCGAACGGCGCATTTCCACGTTCCCGTTTACCATGCGTCAGGGTGGTCTGCCTCTACCCTGGTATGTTATTGTGACCTCTTTTTTTTCTTTTTAAACGCACCACGACGTTCACGAGATAATTCTTTTTGCCGATAACGAGAGTCGAACCGCGTTGCTTTTATAGAATATTTTTATTTAACGGGTAACTTGTAATCGTCTTTTTTTTAATTTGGACCACGCTTTCTGGATAAAAAATTGTTTAATATTCTTCTTCAATAAGAAGAATTTATTTAATATATCTTTTACCGTATTTTTTTTTTTTTTGTATTTCTTAATATAAAATGTATTTAAGAATATCGTAGGCTTCGTTTAATAATAATTATTTAACTTTTGGGGTTTCCTCGTCTCTGAATAGCAATCTTTTTTTTTAATTTAAATTTAAAGTTGCATCAACCCCGTTTATTTATTTCTGATTCCTCAGTTTTAATGTTTCTCAGAGATAAAAGACACACAAAATTTTCAAATTATAGCGCTTTTTATAACACCTGATAGGTGAATTTATTTTCTACCCAAGTTCTACCTTTTCTACTATATTATTAAAAATATAAATTTTCATAGAAATAGAATTAATTATCCATATTAACCAGAACCTACTCATCTTACATCACACCATACTATTATATCAAGTATATTTTCAACTCGCTTAAAAAAAAAATAATATACCAAGAAATTAAGTCTAATCAACTCAACATTAAAAAAACAAAAAAGAAAAAAAAATTCTATAAAACCGGATCCATATTCTATGGAGAAAAATGAGACAGACCATCGTTCTACAAAATTCCTAATTAACGCGAGACGTCAGCATGGCATTTCACGTGTTAACAGCACAGCCAGGCCGAAGACGCGGTCGATGGTGTCGGTGATGGTATGCCTGTTAAGTATGTGGAATTGGGTTTATTACTCGCGCAGGGGCGTGTACTATTTCAGCAACTATTTCAGGAAGCCAAAGGCCGAGGGCCCGCGCGCACATGGACGCTGTTCCATTTGAAAGTCCCACGGGACGCGCAAGAATAACCGAAATTGGCGTCGAATTTGCTGTCGTCGAATATTGTGCGAAATTCCGCGGCTCAAATTCGCTGAGGAACGAACAGCGTTTCTGATAAAATTCAGTGTCCCTTTTCACCACGTATTCGTTTTCGTTTCCGCTCATTCCTGCACTCGACGGTTCCCTTAAGTGAGTTTTGTATTTTCAGTTTGCGCTTGGGTGAAATATAAATTTCGCGATTGAAATTTCCAGATAGTAGAGTTAAAGAATTAATAAATAAAAAGAAGACAGAGATTCCATATTTTAGTAAAATTGAACCGCAAATTTAAAATGCGACGGATAAAATGGCATAAGGAAAACAAACATTTCTACGCTTTGAATAAATTGGCAAGCAATTGAAACTTTGTTTGAGGGAAAGAAAGAAAAAATCGTGGAATGAAAAATCTTGTCTTCGGTAATGTGTAGTTAGCCCTCGAGGGATTCGAATGAATGTTAAAATTGTTTACTACGTATCTGCGAGTGTAAAGATTTTCAGAGAAACATTTTACTTTCCGAAGAAAATTTCTTAGTCAAAAAAATTCTAAAAAGGAAATTATTAATATTTGTTTTCAGAGCTGTTTGATTTTAAAAACAGCTATTCGTTTTTAAAAATTAATACAACATCTGTGCAACTTCTTTTGTAGTAACTTTAACAAATCACTAAATAAATCTTCTATACAAGCATAAATCGTAAAATATGAAGCTCACGAACTCGACTTTCGATTCCATCCATTTACCCCTTTCTTTCTTTCAGAAACCTACACGCATCAAAAGCTCGTAACGCATCGGAAATCCAGCTGTACGCCGCCAGAGATTCGCGTCGTTAAGTCGAAATTAATTCCCAATGCAGCTGTGGCCAACACGTGGCGACGCGGGTCGGATCCACGATTTTCGGCTCCATTATCGGAAAACTTCTTTCCACTTTTCGTTTCGCCGTTATTTCCATCGGTTCGACTCGGCTCGATCGAGCCTCTGGCCCCGACGACGAGGACGCGAATAAGTCGTGCGCTCGACTCGTCCACAGAAATTTCCCTCGCCTTCCAACCGGAGCTCAACTTTCCTCCTCTTCCTCTCTATCCACGCCGGAAACTTCCGTTTTCCTAATGGAACGAGAAGAAAGGATAAACTGTCGACTCAGCGATCGCTGATACTTCAGCCGTGAAATTTACTGGTTTTCCGCGAACGAGCACCAAAGAACGAGGCACTCGTAGAATTTCGATACTCCGAGGAAATACGTATTCTACGTGGCTTATGAATTCCTCTTCCTCCTTCTGATCCCTTTTTTCTATCGCGATTCATCATGCAAGGTATCTTTCGAGAGAAAGATACGGCGCATCCATCATCTTTGCGAGACTTTGGCGCTTTGATTGAATACCAGATGATTTTTGGGTTTATTTGAATTTTATTCGGAAGAGAGTGTTGTTTCGATTGAAGGTCCGCGGAATGGGAAAAGCAATGCTAATTGATGTAAGATAATATTTTAAACGGTTATAATTTTGGTTATTTTATTTTTTTCTATCAATTTTTATTTGTATGCAACGATCATGTACGACACTTGGATGATTGATACGCGAAAATTTTTATTGCTATCTCTTAATGGAATTCTCGTAGAATCGTAGTTCAAGGATGGCTATTAAGGTCACTTCTAATTTAAATAAACCATAGCCACGTACATAAAGTGCAACCTCTTATCAAAATGAGAAGTTTATTATTCGAGATAAAACAAAACCATGTCTCGTTACAGAAGATGTATAACTCTCTTTAACCCTCGCTCTCGTCCTCTCTCTTTTTCCTACTTACGGCTCAGGGCAGTGGAATCTGGGTTAATCGAAAGAAAAGTTAACCACAATCCGTGTTATCGGACTTTAAATCTTAATTAAAGAACTGCTTGTCAGATCTTTTGTATCGTAATTAAAAAAAGTAACTTCTTACAATTCTGTCTTTTTTTTTCTTCAAACGCATATAACAGAAGCGTTGTCAAATATTATTTGTATAATTAAGAAAAAAGTATTCAATGCTACCAAGTATCTATTGTAACCAGACTAGTCCAGAAAATTTTTTATTACCGTTCGGTCCCAATTAACCTCTTAACGCCGAGCATAGTAAGACCAAACTTCGCAGTCTCAGTTTTACAATTAACAAAAACTGTAACAAATATCAATATCTATTTTCATTCTTTATTATTAAGTCATTAAATGTGTCAGACAAGTAATTTATATTACTATCCATCAAAGCACGTTCCACATGAGGTATAGAGCGCCTCGTCAAGGGGTTAAATGATCAAAAAACCATTAGAACATCCAAGAAAATCCTCCTTAAACCCCCGACAAAAATTTCTATCTCCGACCATTTCTCTCTAACTTTCTATCCAGCCCTCGACGAGACTTCACATACCTCCAAACTTTCATTTCCAATCGCCAAACACCGAAGGACACGAGAGCGGTTCGAAGAAGCACAGCCACGAACCCGAGACGAAAGGGGGGGGGGGGGAGACGGAGAAAATCGTACTCCGGGCTCCTAAGCAGAAAATCTAATTTGCGTAGCCCAACTCCTAAGGAGCTGCAGATCTACGGACTCGAACACACGGCGGCTTCAATTTACGAAGCGAGAGGATCGCCAGGCGAGAGGAGCAAGAACGACAGCGACAGACGCGAGAGGAAGAAGAACGGATACGTTTCAACGGGGCCTCGACACTGGCTCTGGTCGTTTCATCCCTTAGCCATCATCTTCGTGCCAAAACCCGTATCTTCCAGCCCCGCTGACGGTCCTTCCTCGAGAGCTAAACAAACATCATTACTCCTGGCCTTTCTGGATCCCTCTGCCGCCACCAGCAGCCACACCACTCGCCCCTTGGTTCCTCTTCCACCACCCCCCCTGCTATCTCCAACCCTCGTATCAACGTACACGTCTGCAGCAGCAGCCTCCTCGTGTCCGCGCCTGCCAAACCCGCCAATGTACACTGAGCAACGCCGCTCCTGAATACGTAATCCGTCGGTGGTAACATTGATACTTCGTTAAGGGTGAAGCTTCGTGGCCGCTGAAGGGGAATGGTTGGGGGAAGAGAGTCGATGGATGAAGTTAGATGATGGTACGAGAGTCGACGATTCGTGGTCTGAGAGCCACCTCGTCTGCTGGTCGATTCGGTTAACGTTTGTTCTCGCCACCCTCTCGCCCAGGGAAACCAGGGGTGAGGAACACCTTCTGGGATTTATAGGTGTCGAGTGTGTATCGAGTGTGGATTTATTTGCGAGTTCTCTTTGTGGGATCGTTAAATTATTGCTGAGTAATTTTTCAATGCTGGTAAGAAGGGTGCCGAGAAGACGAGTTAGAAAATAGAAATGAAAAGACACCTTCTTTATATTACTTAGAAGGAAGATTGGCGTAAAGCTATTAATTGAAATAATTAGGAAGGAAACGGAGATCGAAAGAACTTTTAAAATTTTGAAAATGCTGAGTGGTTCGCGAAGAATAATCCAACACGCGACTGGGATGATGGTTTCTTACAGATTGTTAGCTCGTATCAGGAAGATATGTATTTTTCTGTTTGCTTCGAACACCATCTCCATTCCATCCCTCTTCAAACAAACTGACGCGCCCGTTCCGAAAAATCGTCCAACAAAACTACCCCGAAACATCGTCTCTCCGGGTGTTCAACCATTCTCTCCCTCGTTCCACGTCAACGGAGAACGCCCTAACCAAACCCGAAAAGCAAACCAAAAAAAAAAAAAGCAACAATGTAGCCTCAAACATCGATACATCCCCGAATCAGAGTTTACCTCGTTAATCCTTCCCCGCCCCCTTTGGTTCGCGTTTAAAACGTGTCCGCGGCTCTATCCTGTTAACGTTTGTTCCGGCTAACCACGTTCGTCTCGACGAGCTTCCCTCGAAGCTAAGCCGTCACTGAAAACGCCACGAGAGGGGCGACGCGCGGGGGATGGGCAATGCAATTTGTTGCTTCCGGGCAGGCGAAATCCTTTAAAGAAGCGCATCTTATTACCAGCAGCCAGCAGGCAGACGAGAAACTCGCGCCCCCGTAAATAATGAGCGAACCAGCCTCGGCGAAGCGAACGTTGCTCGCTGGCTGTTGCTTCGGGGACACAAAAGTGAGCCGCCACGACGTCGTTCCGGAATATTATTCGCGAGCTGAGCCTCGAGACGACGACGGGCCACGAACGGAATACGTCGCGACGAAAAGGAGACGACGGACGTCGCGACGCTACTTGAAGCCCTCATTGTGAACGAACGACAATCGTGTCGAGTCACTCGCGTTCGCTCGAGCTGCGTTTCGAGTTCGTTTTCAATGGGGAATTATGGAATTACCGGCGCGGGAATGAGAGGCTGTGTCGCTTGGGAGGATTTTTTGTCTCGTGTAAAGGGGCTATGGGGTTTCGTTTGGGAGCCAGAAGTGGTTGATGCTTCTGTTTTGGTTGTAAGCTCGAGGGGAGATCGTACGAAGGAGATGAATACGTTTCGAGGGTGTTTATCGATGATGAAGTGGAAAAAACAGTGGAAAAGTACGACTTTGGTCGGACATGGGATTGCTAACTAATGGAAAAGCATGACTTTGATTGGACGTTAAATTATTAGTGGAAAAGGACGACTTTGGTCAGACATTAGATTATTAGTGGAAAAGCATGACTTCAGTCAGACCTGAGACTATTAGCTAGTGAAAAAGTACGACTTTGGTCAGACATGAAACTGTAGTGATAATGGATAAGTACGAAGTTTTGTTATTTCTATTATAGACACATAACAATAATAATAATAATAATAATAATAATAATTGTTGAAGTACATTCAAAATGAAAGATAGAAAACTAATAATTTTTAAACAGTCCCACAGTGCTAATCTTCGACTTTAAAATGGTTTTCGTTTCGAATTAATAAAATATCCTACTCCTAAGTTTTCGTCATCGGAAGCAAAGCATGATTCTGAATATTTCAAAAATTCTTGAATCCAGCAACACCGACCTAAACTACTCTCGAAGCAAAAAAAAAAAAAAAAA
>SMSQ01025892.1:626284-646692 GCA_019453375.1 Ctenoplectra terminalis | reverse complement strand
AAGAAAAAAAAAAAAAAAAAAGAACTAAATAAATAAATAAATAACCCGAAAACAACGTTCAACCGTTCCACGAAATTCCTCCAACAACAACGAACCAAAAACACAACTCTACCTACGAAAATGCCGCATACCACGACACATAATCATCTCCATAAATTCAGATAAACCACTTCATCGATCAGGCGAGTGTTCCTCCTCCCATCTTGCCGCTCGGCCAGCGGATCTTCGCAAGTGTTCTCGCTGGAAGCCACGTAACGTCGAGCAGGCCTGCCAGCCGGTAACATCCCAGCCAATTAATTAACTTAACGACCCGCATGGTCCGCGCGCGGCACGCTTTAACGTCCCATAACTCGTGCAACGGTTCGCTCGTGGCCACTGAAAGAGTTGCACGCTTATCAACCGATCGTTCGACGAACACGCTGCATTCGAACATCGAAGAGTTTCGATTTCGCGTGCTCGAATTGCGAGAGGATAATCGGAAGACGAGGTCAACGACTCTCGAAACCCTTCCACGATGTTATCGGATTCATGGACGGATTGTACAAGTGTATGCGTGAGGGTGCATCGCGAGGGAAAAGAGGGAACTGCTCGACGAAAACGAGACACAGAGAGAACGAAGAGAGGGCTGAACTGGATGCTGGAGAAGGAATGCCATCAGATTTCGCCCGGTTCAATCGGTTTACCCCCATTGTGCTCGGTGTTCCTCGCTTTCAGATTACCGAGAATCGACCACCGAGACATGTACACGCTCACACGCGCAGGTTCTGGTATCTCGCTTCCCGAAAGGATCGATGCAATCGCTCGAATTATCTTGAACGTTCCTCGCCTGTGATCTTCGCGCACCCCGTTCGAGGATCCGTTACATTGTCCCTTGACAATGGACACGCGGCTACGTCAGTATCGTACGAGCAGAATTTATACGCTTCCCTGTTCGCAGACACCGGTAATTGTGCGCCGTGGTTACAGCGGAAATGCGAGAATTTGTGCTGCTACAATGGACCATTCTTCCTAAGAGGTTGATTCTTTTGGGCAAATTTTTTTTTTAGCGTCAAATGTTTATCGGGTGCGTTCTAGAAAATTCTGTCGCGACCTGGATGTCTTTCTTAATGCTTAGTTTTAATTTGTGCAGGTTGAACATTTGTGAATAGAAAACTGATTCGTTGTTCTGTTGCGTCTGTTTGACGCTACAAATTTTTACAACACGATAATTACACTGTGTTCCTTTGGTAATCAAGATTGAAACAAACTACCTAAAGCTAACAATCTACCGACGATTAAAGTACACGGTTTGTACCAAAGAAATCACAATAATAAATATTTGCAAAAATACACGATATAAAAGAAATAAATCCGTAACCATACATTTTACAGAAACATTTATCATTCTTCTTTCGCCAAATCTATAAATGTACCAATAAATTGAGATGGCAAAAAAGCTGATACAAAAAATGATTAAAAACTTATTAGAAGCACCTGTTTCGAGTGCACATCCTCCAGAACTTGGGAGTCGATAATATCGAGGAGATCGACGACAGAGGAGGTTCGAGAGCCGTTTCGAAATGAGTCGTCAATTAAAAGTATCAAAAGCTGAACGACGAGTTGTCGATAATTTACGAATAAAACGGGGGCGGGTATCGACTCGCCGGTTTTCACGATCCCTGTGCAACGAGTAACTATTAATTTCCCGTAAAATTACGGGAAGGCTGGCGTCTCGAAGCGAGAAGCACAAGCACGGACCCACTTCTCTCGGAACCGTCTTCTCCTTCTCCTTCGTGGATCTTCGTGCCGATATCCGAGCCATAATCGAGCCGTGGAGGATCAGCTTAATTCGTCGCTAACTCGATACATCGACGGGGCTTGTCAACAAGTCGGCCAGGCCATCATTTAATTACGTAACAAGGCGGTCCGTAATTCGCGGCTCTTCGTTTCTCGGCTATCCAAGTCAATTAACACGAGACGAAGACGCTGGATAGAGGGTAGAAGATGGAACTAGGTCTTGTGCTTTGAGTTATAATAATTTTTAGTTGAAACTTAGCGTGGATTCTTTGAACCGATGACACGTGGAATTTTGATTAATAATCTTGTAATTATTGAAGATCAATTTTGTTGACTGCATGGTGGTTGATACTCTGATTTTTAATTTTTCATTATTAATTTATAGGTGAAGTTAAACGTGTATGATTTAGACTATCTTTTAACAGGATAACGGTTGGTATTTAATTCCAATTAAATTAAATATACTGTTTTTTCTTGTGATTATAATTTAATGATTCTTTAAAATAATCCTGGTTTATTAAATATTAAAAGGAGAATGATATAAAATAGATATCATCCTAATTTCTTTTCGAGTGACACTAGAATTACCAAAATGGTAAAAATCACCAATTCAGAACTTCTCACGGAAATTTTATAAATTAATTGTGGCGCTCTTCGAAGGACTTCCGTGATTTTCTGTTAAAAATATAGACAAAGATTTGTCTCCCTTCCATTATATATTTTCTTTATAAACTTTTCATTTTGATTTCTTTCAATACAAAAAATGTACTTTAATCGTCAATTAGTTCTCGTATTAATAGAAATAAAAAAAAAGTCTGAATCTCTAAACCTACAACAACCCTTAAAAATACTCACTAAAAGCTGAACAAACAACTATATTTCTCCTCCCACTACCACTCATCGAAATTAAAAAAAAAAAAATAAAACAATAAAAAAGCCTTAACTCAAAACATCATTCCTAATGTCCAAAGGCTAATATCCACCCGTCAATAAAAATCCTCCCCATCTTCACCCTTCCTATTCATCCTTTCATAATTACCTAAAATTACGACGTTTCATCCCCTCGAACAGCTCCCTCCATTTACAAAAAAAAAAAGAAAAAAATAAATAAAAAGCAGGGAATATCGCCTACGTGACGCAACTTAAACGCAGTGTGCAAAGACAAAAAGCGAGAAAAAAGAACCGCACCCCGTTAAACGGACCTTCCAACTACGTTGCTCGGTTACGCGAACGAAGAGATATTGCGTTCGTGTGTTGTACTCGACGAGGCGGCGTGTTCTCCGTGGCTGCTCGAGGATCGCGACGCCTGAATATTCAACAGCCTTTCCGCGTTACACACTGTCCACGGTGTTGGTGCAACGTGGCCGAGTGTACGTGTGATCGCGTGTGCGAGGACCAGTTTGGCCGCTGAAAGCTCGCCTGCATAAACAGTCCAGTATCGATAGAACCGTGGCTTTCGCGTCGCCGTCGTCGTTCTCCAACGATCTGGGTCACGTGCGCTCGCGGAACGCACGCGTGCCGCGCGTTTTGATTACAGAAGTGTGAGAGGATGGTGTATTTTGAGTACGGATGAAATTTTGGGGTATTCGCAACTTTCGGTAGCGTTAGAAATAGTATTATTATTGAAACGCGGATTTTTTATGCGTTTACGGAAAAATTTTGAGGAACAAAAATGTATGCAATGCATATGATAATTAAAAATATACGAATATACCCGAAAGTATTTGTTACACTTGGTGAATAGTTTATAAGATTTTACTTTTTGATTATATTGAAAATATTAATTTATATTAATCCGTGGTTTAATTGCGATTGTTAGGCTTGCTTTTTTTATTTGGGATTTTTAGAAGCAATTAATAATTCTGTTGGAAAGTTAGAGTCTCTTTAAGTTGATTTTTATATTATTACGTTGTTTATTTATCGATTGCCTGAAATTTTGAAACCGTGTTATTTAAAATTGAAGACCTTGGCGCGAAAACAGGGCATGTTCATTTTTTAAGGTTTGTATATTTTTACATATTGTCGATTGTTTTGTTCAATTTTCTATAAATTTTAAAATTTATATTGCAGTTTGTTCCGGTAAGATGCAAGAAATTGTTGAAGTCATAGAAAGTTATTTATCAGCGACGTTACTTTAAAAAAAGTTTCAAGGAAGCTCTCGGTAAATGGGAAAAATATTGCAGGTCAACAATAACCGAAAAATTTAATTAATATTTCCAGGATAAATTGTGTGACGCGTATTTACTTGAAAAGCAGTCTTCATGTAAGAAACGACGTTTAATTAGTATGATTTCGAATTCCCGCTTTGACATCGCACGAATATCTTGCTTCAAAGAGATAAAATTAAATGCTTTGACTGAGCTGGCTGCGTTCGAAAATCAATTTACGTTATTCGCGTCGTACGCAACGAACATGTTTAATTATTAACGTGCAGGAAATTTACGGCAACGTAAATTAACAGAGAATGTTACGAGTGTAGCCGTTTCGATATTTGTGCAAGAGTCATCTGCGTCTAATTGAAACATTTGAGCATTCAACAATTTGTGTTATGCAAGTTTCGACGATAACAAACAAATTTAATTGAATCATTGTACTTTAAACAATTAGTTTTGGTTTAGTGGTTTGCGAGGTAAAATTTTAGCGACTCCAGTTTCTCATTTCTACGCGAAATAAATTTAATTCTCTGATATAAATTGTACGAATAAAAATAAAAAAAAGTTATCCTTTTTAAGATCTACACAATTTTATACAAACAAATGAAAGTACGAAGAAATTACAATAAAATCGTTGCAATCGAAAATTTTTATTTTTCACATTTTCGTTGAGGAAAATTATGTTTTAAGCTTGCGAATTTATATAAGTCTCTACGTAAGCGCGCGTAATAATTTATTTCGAAGTACCGGTGCACACGAATCAATGGAATTAGTATACCGATTGAAATTAAATGCAATAAATAGAACTGAATTGCAGATTGAGAAGTCTCGTTCCAATATTTCTCTTGACTTTGTTCACAAACTGGGAATAGGAATTAAATCGGATGCGACTAACGAAGTAGACGGCACTGAAATGGCCTTGAACTTTTGGCCTAATTCGGTTGTTACACAGAACATATCTCGGGTCTCGAAATACGTACAATCGCGTTTCATTTGCGAAATACAGGAACGCGAACGAATAATTAGCAAATAACCATTGCTACCCTACGACGATTGTTTAACAAAAAAGAAAAATCAAAGTTACACCTGCAACGATAAAGTAAAAATTCAAACTCCAAGTTTTCCAACCCTTCCACACGCTTCGTGCGCAACCATCCATCGATTCGTTTCGAATTCACAACTGCCAACTGATTCTAAATTCGAACATTCAATCTTCGATATCTTCGACCATTTTTTCCACCGAAAGAATGTGAAAAAAAAAAAATAGAAACGCGTACAGGAAATACAAAGTACGTAAGCAGAAAAATATACCAACACTAAAACCATGGAAAAAAAGAGGAAACAAAAAAACAATATCGTGAAACGCGAGAGCACTAGAAAAATCGTAAACGAAACGAAAAAAAAAACGAAAAAAAAAAAAATTGAGAAAATGAAAAGTATAATACTAAGCGAAACAAGAACTATAAAAAGCAAGGAACAAGTGGAACAATAGCGGAGTAAAAACGTGAAACGAGAGAATAAAGGCTACGGTTTGGGTAAGCTGGCGTGGATTTTGTGGACTTGTGGTTTCGCGAGCACACTTCGTTGGCTATCGATCGACCATCTAATTCGATCGTCCGCGTGTCGCTAATGAACTGTTCCTCCGGTTCTCCGTGATTTCGCTGAAAATTCTCTTTGCAACCGGTCCTGACGAGTTAATAAAATTGTCAAACGAACGTCACCGCGGTGGACGCTGATCGGACCGAACGCCGACCGAACTCTGACGTTAAAATGTGTTTAAAGTTCTCGCTCCTCTTATCTCTCCGTTCCGCGTGAATTCGACCATGGAACGACATCTTTTATGGCTACAGAAGTTGAAAGGAAACCGTGACGATGGTTTTAAGTTCAGTTTCAAACATTGGGGACTGGAATCTTAATTTTGCGAAAAACTTGTTGGTACTTAAAAAAAAAAGAAAAAAATAAATAAAAAGCAGGGAATATCGCCTACGTGACGCAACTTAAACGCAGTGTGCAAAGACAAAAAGCGAGAAAAAAGAACCGCACCCCGTTAAACGGACCTTCCAACTACGTTGCTCGGTTACGCGAACGAAGAGATATTGCGTTCGTGTGTTGTACTCGACGAGGCGGCGTGTTCTCCGTGGCTGCTCGAGGATCGCGACGCCTGAATATTCAACAGCCTTTCCGCGTTACACACTGTCCACGGTGTTGGTGCAACGTGGCCGAGTGTACGTGTGATCGCGTGTGCGAGGACCAGTTTGGCCGCTGAAAGCTCGCCTGCATAAACAGTCCAGTATCGATAGAACCGTGGCTTTCGCGTCGCCGTCGTCGTTCTCCAACGATCTGGGTCACGTGCGCTCGCGGAACGCACGCGTGCCGCGCGTTTTGATTACAGAAGTGTGAGAGGATGGTGTATTTTGAGTACGGATGAAATTTTGGGGTATTCGCAACTTTCGGTAGCGTTAGAAATAGTATTATTATTGAAACGCGGATTTTTTATGCGTTTACGGAAAAATTTTGAGGAACAAAAATGTATGCAATGCATATGATAATTAAAAATACACGAATATACCCAAAAGTATTTGTTACACTTGCTGAATAGTTTATAAGATTTTACTTTGTGATTATATTGAAAATATTAATTTACATTAATCCGTGGTTTAATTGCGATTGTTAGGCTTGCTTTTTTTATTTGGGATTTTTAGAAGCAATTAATAATTCTGTTGGAAAGTTAGAGTCTCTTTAAGTTGATTTTTATATTATTACGTTGTTTATTTATCGATTGCCTGAAATTTTGAAACCGTGTTATTTAAAATTGAAGACCTTGGCGCGAAAACAGGGCATGTTCATTTTTTAAGGTTTGTATATTTTTACATATTGTCGATTGTTTTGTTCAATTTTCTATAAATTTTAAAATTTATATTGCAGTTTGTTCCGGTAAGATGCAAGAAATTGTTGAAGTCATAGAAAGTTATTTATCAGCGACGTTACTTTAAAAAAAGTTTCAAGGAAGCTCTCGGTAAATGGGAAAAATATTGCAGGTCAACAATAACCGAAAAATTTAATTAATATTTCCAGGATAAATTGTGTGACGCGTATTTACTTGAAAAGCAGTCTTCATGTAAGAAACGACGTTTAATTAGTATGATTTCGAATTCCCGCTTTGACATCGCACGAATATCTTGCTTCAAAGAGATAAAATTAAATGCTTTGACTGAGCTGGCTGCGTTCGAAAATCAATTTACGTTATTCGCGTCGTACGCAACGAACATGTTTAATTATTAACGTGCAGGAAATTTACGGCAACGTAAATTAACAGAGAATGTTACGAGTGTAGCCGTTTCGATATTTGTGCAAGAGTCATCTGCGTCTAATTGAAACATTTGAGCATTCAACAATTTGTGTTATGCAAGTTTCGACGATAACAAACAAATTTAATTGAATCATTGTACTTTAAACAATTAGTTTTGGTTTAGTGGTTTGCGAGGTAAAATTTTAGCGACTCCAGTTTCTCATTTCTACGCGAAATAAATTTAATTCTCTGATATAAATTGTACGAATAAAAATAAAAAAAAGTTATCCTTTTTAAGATCTACACAATTTTATACAAACAAATGAAAGTACGAAGAAATTACAATAAAATCGTTGCAATCGAAAATTTTTATTTTTCACATTTTCGTTGAGGAAAATTATGTTTTAAGCTTGCGAATTTATATAAGTCTCTACGTAAGCGCGCGTAATAATTTATTTCGAAGTACCGGTGCACACGAATCAATGGAATTAGTATACCGATTGAAATTAAATGCAATAAATAGAACTGAATTGCAGATTGAGAAGTCTCGTTCCAATATTTCTCTTGACTTTGTTCACAAACTGGGAATAGGAATTAAATCGGATGCGACTAACGAAGTAGACGGCACTGAAATGGCCTTGAACTTTTGGCCTAATTCGGTTGTTACACAGAACATATCTCGGGTCTCGAAATACGTACAATCGCGTTTCATTTGCGAAATACAGGAACGCGAACGAATAATTAGCAAATAACCATTGCTACCCTACGACGATTGTTTAACAAAAAAGAAAAATCAAAGTTACACCTGCAACGATAAAGTAAAAATTCAAACTCCAAGTTTTCCAACCCTTCCACACGCTTCGTGCGCAACCATCCATCGATTCGTTTCGAATTCACAACTGCCAACTGATTCTAAATTCGAACATTCAATCTTCGATATCTTCGACCATTTTTTCCACCGAAAGAATGTGAAAAAAAAAAAATAGAAACGCGTACAGGAAATACAAAGTACGTAAGCAGAAAAATATACCAACACTAAAACCATGGAAAAAAAGAGGAAACAAAAAAACAATATCGTGAAACGCGAGAGCACTAGAAAAATCGTAAACGAAACGAAAAAAAAAACGAAAAAAAAAAAAATTGAGAAAATGAAAAGTATAATACTAAGCGAAACAAGAACTATAAAAAGCAAGGAACAAGTGGAACAATAGCGGAGTAAAAACGTGAAACGAGAGAATAAAGGCTACGGTTTGGGTAAGCTGGCGTGGATTTTGTGGACTTGTGGTTTCGCGAGCACACTTCGTTGGCTATCGATCGACCATCTAATTCGATCGTCCGCGTGTCGCTAATGAACTGTTCCTCCGGTTCTCCGTGATTTCGCTGAAAATTCTCTTTGCAACCGGTCCTGACGAGTTAATAAAATTGTCAAACGAACGTCACCGCGGTGGACGCTGATCGGACCGAACGCCGACCGAACTCTGACGTTAAAATGTGTTTAAAGTTCTCGCTCCTCTTATCTCTCCGTTCCGCGTGAATTCGACCATGGAACGACATCTTTTATGGCTACAGAAGTTGAAAGGAAACCGTGACGATGGTTTTAAGTTCAGTTTCAAACATTGGGGACTGGAATCTTAATTTTGCGAAAAACTTGTTGGTACTGTTACGTTAGTAAGTTGGACGATATGTGGTTTTGATAGTTTTTTTTTTAATTAATAGTATTTAGAAGTGGATAGAAAAGATTTAAATTAATTTGCTAGTAGATGGAAATAATTTTTCCTTAGTTAGCAATTTTTTGATAATTATGGACGAGCTCTGAGAAGGATTCAACAACTAATTTTTTAATAAACTGTCATTTGAATAGAAATTTATATCGTGTAATAGTTTCGAATTTTTTTAATACTGATACTTGAAATTTTCTGTAATTAATAATATTTAGAAGTGAATAGAAATAGAAGAAATAGAAAAGAAGAAAGAATAGAAAAATAGAAACGATTTAAATTAATTTGTTAATGGATGGAAATAATTCTTCCTTATTTAGCAATTTTGTGATAATTATGGACGAACTCTGAGAAGGATTAAATAACTAATTTTTTAATAAACTGTCATTAAATAGAAATTTATATCGTGTAATAGTTTTGAATTTTTTAATATTGATATTTGAAATTTTCTTTAATTAATGGTACTTAGAAGAGAATGGAAACGATTTAAATTAATTTCCTAATACATAAAAATAATTTTTCTAACTTCACGTATTTACATATAAAACACATTTACATGTAATCAACATTCACCACAATTTTTCAATTTTTAAAATAGACTTAACTAAACATTTTAACTAAATTATTAGGTAGATACCAATCACCGAGTTCTAAATACAAACCAAACACCTGAATTCAAAAAACAGAAGAACCTTTTTAACACTAGAACTTTATTACACTACATTATTTCTTATAAAAATTTTATAAATTTACAATAATGTAGTATCCGGGATTTTCCCTTATTTTTTGTAAAAAATATGTGCAAAGAATTGTTACCTTTATTATAGATATTTTCCCAAATACCTTTCATTTTAATTTCTTTGTATAAATAAGTCACTACTTTGATCACTGGTAGTTCTAGCATTAAGTTAAAAACCTTCTTACCTGGCATTGCTGTGGTCCCTGTCGATTGGGCGAAGAAGCCTTCGGTCTTGGTTTCTTCACTCCCAATTTTCCAGGATCCCCGCCACCAGGTCTCGACTCTTCGCTGCTACCTGAAACCGAAAGAACAGATCTATGAGACATCAGCTCCCTCCTCTTATCGACACACATTGATAAATCAAGACAAGCACCGCGACGAAAATCACACAACGCGGCCGTGTACGAGAAACCCGATTTCCTGTTCCTGTCGATCGACGATGGAACTATTACCTCAACGATTCCATGTTTCGAGATTCCCGATCGACGATTTCTTGCGACACCCCGCGAAAGATTTCACCCTCTCGCGCACACACGCGCCATCTTCACCGTACGATCGACCGCTCGATGGAACGGAGCGAGTGTTTTCTTCGAGGCTTCGACTTATGGAAGATTGATTGCCCGTCGCGTCTCTTTTTGCGATCGACGGACAGGATATACTTAATGGCCGATTGGCCCGTCGTCAACATCGATCGATACCTCGATGAAGAAACGATCCAGAATATCCGTCGACCCAGAGTAAAAAGCGTCG
The DNA here is from genome assembly GCA_019453375.1 of Ctenoplectra terminalis. Lineage (NCBI taxonomy): Eukaryota > Metazoa > Arthropoda > Insecta > Hymenoptera > Apidae > Ctenoplectra > Ctenoplectra terminalis. The sequence goes on along the minus strand of SMSQ01025892.1, from coordinate 636,267 downwards.
GGCTTGTTTTAAGTATAGAGAGATACTTTTTGGTCGCGGTAGGTGTTATTGTTTCTTTTTAGCTCTCGTGTCGTTAACAGTTTCGTTGCCGGGTGACAGAGTGTTTCATATTTTCCATCTCGCCATGGTATCGATGATAGTTGGAATAAATTGTGTATTTTTAATTTATAGCTACCATTCGTGTTTAACATAACTCGTTTCGTGTTCGGAATCAGTTTAATGGAAGGACTTAGGAAACGAATGGAAGTTGGCTGAGATTGTTCGGAATAGAATATGGTGATAAGATATTAAGATATATAAAAAAGAAAAATAATAATATATATATGAATGACACAGTAGAAAATTTCAAATTTAATGGTATTTGAATGGTTATCAATATATCGAAAATATAGTCTTTTCGGACTCTGTTAAATTCGAAAGATGAATTAACTCGTCACGAAAATTATCGACATTTTGGACGTAATAATTTATTTTATTAGGGATTTTTATATCATATATCTGTGAGAATTAAAATTATCCTAAAAATTGGTCCTCTTTTTATCAATGCTTATTTCTGATTAAGAAACGACACCGATAACAAGTTAACCCTTAGCGCTCCTTTCTTTCTGTTTTCAGCACGATTGCGCTCAATTTCCAAAGATATCACACCATGACGATTTACAAAATTAAAAATTTATGCTTTCTTTACGAGAGGAAGAAGGATATTTGTAAAATAAATAAAAACAAGTATCTTCACAAGCAACAGTAATTTTTCCCGTTCAATATAAAACTTCTTTTCTTCACTGATGAAGAATCGCACGGAGTGCAAAGGATTAAAACACCTCGGCTTCTAAAAATCGAACCCTATAATCCGTTTCTGAGTTTCAAAACACATTTTTCGTGCCGAACATCACATCCAGAGCCACGACAATCGACACTAAAAAGACGTTTCTGTTGGACAAGGGGCAATTCGGGAACAGTCGGGGAAGAAACATTTGCATAGAATCGCGGGGCTCGCGAACTAAACACGAGTTTCCCTCGATTGTGACCGTTTTTCACAGAACCATTGTGCTCGACGACAATAATAACGCGATTCGGGTTGGAAAAAGGGACGACCGCACTGGCACGGCAGAGTTTGCTCGAAGAAAAGGGAAACGTACGGCGCAAAGTCCCTCGAGTCCGCGCGGACATTTTCAATTATGGCGGACACATCACAAAGAACAAAATGGGGAGGCCCTCTCTGACCGGAGATTGTGCTTGGCAAGTCTTATTTCCGGCCGAGGAGCAGCCCTACTTCTCCGATTTACTTTCAACGAGAGATACGCGCTCTCCCTTTTCTCCTCTTCGTTTCCCTAGCCGTTCGAATCGTCATTGCTTGGCCAAGCAACACCTGCGTTCATCTGCCTCCCTATCTGGCCAGCTGCCTCTTTCATCCTTGTTTCGTGGCGTATCTAATTAATTATTGTTCCAAGAACGCCCGTTGTGCCGCGAAGTTCGACCAGACAAGGATCGTTCCGCTTTATTTTTAGCCACCGAGGAAGAGAGAGGAGAGCTCGTCTCGTTTAGGATTTAATTACCACCGTGCCGAGTAGCCCGAAGACGAATACGACTTTGGCTATTTGTATGGACGTTGTTCTTTTCTCTTCCTGTTACAGATTAAGACGGCGAGCCTCGCGATGGAACGAACGGTACAATGGTAATTGAAATGGATGACACAGAATGATTGTGGAATCCGAGAAATGGTAATTGTGAAGAAATAAATTGGAACGAAACGGTGGCCGGTGGAATGTGTCAGGCTTGAAGAATTTTATTCGCGAGGAAATTTTGATTTAGAAATAGCGAATCTTAAAAACTGTAATTTGTCACAGTTACTTTTCCGCTACCAGGTCGTAACACCTGAAATATTTCTTTAAACGCTTCCCGATTTTCAGGCGCACTCTACATAAAAGCGCACCGATTATTCTGCATCGATCTATCTTCTTTTATCTTGTTTTACAGGAATATAGATACCAGTCTCTAAAGTCCGTCTCTTAAGAATATTGATCTAATAACTCGTCAAACGCAAACAATGTTCGCAAAACGAATCAATTCTCAAACGTTCTGCCAATATTTCTTCCTCTGTCGTCGCGATACAACATTCTCGATACAAAGAAACCCCGCACAACCTCGAAACGACTCACCGACGATATCCAAAAGGAATCCAGTTTCACGATCTTTCAACAATCAACGCGACAAAGCTCTCTCTCTCTCTCTCACCGCGATCCTTTTCTCCGCTCGAACGCAAACATCCCAGCGGATGCTCGTTTCAGGCGTCGAACGAAGGGACGGTCGGATCTTGGCGAAACTTTCTAGCCTTAAAATAAAAGATTCCTCGTGGAAGCCGCCTTGGGTACACGCGGCCCTGCCACTCTCTCTCCAACCCGTGAAACTTTTTTCTTCGCTGTCCCGGAAGTCAACGGGGCGCAGCGACGAGGTAAACAAGTCGCTTTTCATCAGCTTCGATGGACGGGGCCGTATTTACCGAAAGAAGTCCGCGTGCGCGCGCGCGCGCGAGCTCGTCCAAGCGTCGCAAACATCGGACGGAAGATAAATGTGTATACACCGAACTTTAATAATTTTGTCTTCGGGTGTCTCCCCCCTCGTCCACGACTGCGACGTCGTTGGTCGACGTAAACGACGTTGACGACGTCTCGTGACGTCGAATTCGCCGTTAATAGATTCCTCGTTTCATCCGGCCGCAATTTAATAAATCAGCGGCTCTGTCTTTGATGCAGCGCATACCGGGCAAATTTGATAAACGAGCCTCACCTCGCGTCCTTCGCGAGTATTTCGCTCGACCGAAGCTGAATTCGGCTCCCGACGCCGCGGAATTTTCATTTCCCGCCCCGTCTCGTTCTTCCACGATCCTCTTCCCTCAATTATAGTTCGTTTGAGCGAGCTTCGAGCCAACTTTCGATAGCTGTGAGACGCACGAATTCGCGATTCGGTTGGATTGATGATTTAGAAAGTTGGTACGATGAAAGTGGGCTTGATTATGAAAGGAAACGAGTTGGTCGGATGAAAGTTAAGGCGAAGAGATAATTGATATACTGATTATTGTTCGCTGCTATATTTTTTTCTAACGCTATAGGTTTTAGAAATATTAGCTCGAAGATGTAGAGTCGGTGACGGACTAAGTTCTATGCCAGAGCCTGCTTATTAACGGTAGAAGTATAGAAATGGTAAAAATGATTGGATTCAAATGTCTCTAAATTCTATAAATTTTAAATGCAGCATTTTTAAGAACTTTTTGCGCTTTTCTGTAACGAACATAAATACAGATTTATTTCCTTCGCATCTTGCATTTTTTCTAAATACCTGTTACTTTGAATTCTGTAATAGAAATAAGTATGTTTAAATCGTCAGTAGTTCTAGTGTTATCAGAGCGAATCATAAATTCTTACAGAATTTATACCATTTTGTAATACTGATTAATTACTTTACATATGAACAGGAATCACACGATTAGGTAAAACCATAAAACACAATGGTTGATTCATATTTAACTTAATTACAAGTTCAGTTACGTCGATCAACACAGTAATACATTTCCCACACCCTGGTCAATTAAAAAACTACTGTAACAAAATGGTCACGCGTAAAATATCTACTCATGCATTTCGTAGAAAAAAAAATTCCAAGCATCCCAAATTAATTTGCATCCCTTTACATCCAACAGCACAATCTTACAACTTTTAACATCGTACAAAATAAAAATTCAGAAACTCTTCGTTCTCGCTACCAATTCCACTCGCACCCCCACAATTTCACCCTTTCTCATCGACAACTCTAATCGAACCGTTCGGATCGATCCATAAATCCCATCGTCGTCCAAAGAAACTCAACTTGACTCGTTCCACGGTACTCGATTCGCGGAACGCGTCGAGCAATTTGGCGCGGAAACCGCGGCCAGGCTCGTGGAGGATCGCGCAAACATAACGCCTCCGCGATCGTTGATTTAACCTGTGTACGCGTAAGCCGCGCGCAGAAGGTGTCAGCCGCAACCGGGGATCCACGGGCGGCGGCGGGATGCGTTTGTAATTCCATTTACCACGTAAGTGGATGCTGCAACGCGCAGACGGCATGCTTAATAAAGTGTACTTAACCGAGTACGGGGCTGGTAGGTAGGCGACCCCGTCACGATTGCATTCGCCCCTCGTATTCCCGAGGGCGGCGGAGTTTCGCCCTTTACTCCTTAGCCCTGCGTGTCTCAGAAAGCGAAGCGTCACGACGACGACTATTTCGAGGACGAGTGTGCATAATTGCATCCCCGATCGTGGCAAACATGCACGTGCGATCCTTTGTACAACCGTGGTCCCGTGACGTTTTGAACGCTCCTGTGGGAGAGTTTCGGGTTAATGTGGAGATTTGAGCAGTAATTCGGTACCATGTTTGGGATTCTAAGTTTTGTTTCAGATAGAGGGTAGAAACTGGTCCTTTCTGATGTCTGAACTTCGCTGTGATCGCGAAACTTCTGAAGTATTGTAGCTTACACTTTTGTCCATAAGTCGGCGGACACTTGGCAGATTAAAAATTTTGGGTTAACCCTTTGCCCTATAACCACGAGTCACACTCGTTGCGCCGATTCTGGATAAAATACAATAAAAACACACAGCATTTATGATAACGTTCAATCTTAGCTTCAACTGTAATTTAAATTCACAAGATTGAAAGTTATCAAATACAAAATACGTATAATATTTCAATACTTTGCGTTTGACAGAGTGTCAAAGATGTGAATAACTATTACTAATATGTATGAAGATTGAAGAAATCGTAGGCCAAGGGGTTAATGTGGAGATTTGAGCAGTATTTCGGTACCATGCTTGGGATCCTAAGTTTTGTTTCAGATAGAGGGTAGAAACTGGTCCTTTCCGATGTCTGAACTTCACTGTGATAGCGAAACTTCTGAAGTATTGTAGCTTACACTTCTGTCCGTAAGTCGTCGGACTACTTTAAATTTAAAGCAAATTTAAAAGAAAGGAAGGTTTATTTCTTAGGTACAAAATGATCTTGCTATTTCTGAACTTGCTGCTATGTTGATATCATAGAGAAGCTTAAATTATTCCATCTTCTGGAGACCTCACTAAAATTCTGTTTCGATATACGTTCTATTCAAAACTTAGAAGTGTCCAGTGACTTATGGACGGGAGTGTAGATGCAAATCGATATGAGACACTGCTCTAACAGTATTGCTGGAACGGTGAGTCTGAAGCGAATGTTTAGTTGAGAACGATAGATGGAAAATGAAGGGTAAAAATGAAGAGTACTTGGGTTAGTGCGATAGAGGTACGAAAGAAGAGTGTTTGAGACAGTGCAATAGAAGAGCGAGAGAAGGATGAAACAGTACGATGGAGGTATGAAAGAAGAGTGTTTGGGGACAGTGCAATAGAGGTACGAAAGAAGAGTGATCGAGATTACCGTGCGACTGAATATTTTCTGAGAATGCCTGGACAGAGTAAAAGAGATTGAGAAATGGAAAAAGAGAGAACTTCTGAACATATGGTAGCAGAAAATGCGCGTGCGAATGAGTCTGATATAAAGAGTCTGAGATTGAGAGTCGAATATTGAGCATCGAGTATTACGAATCGAAAGAGCAAGGGTGCACAGCGAGAGTGCACAGCGAGAGTGCACAGCGAGAGTTAAGAGTTTAGAGTCAATAAAATATAGAGCACATCTGATGCATCATTTTATATCCCACAAAATAAGTTTTAATTTTACATTGCTCAGCTTAATTCGAGTTTCTTTACCTGTCTACAACCCAACGTTCCAACACTATTATCAATTCCAATAAACAGAGCCAAAATTTTTCTATGAAATCGTTTTCACACTTGGTTAAAATTCGTTTTCACCGTAACCACAGGCCGCAACGAAACCGTAATTCAGAGCATCCATTTTTTAATTGCTCTTCTTCGTTCTATCGAACCGGTAAAAGTTTAACGAGAACACCGCGATGCATTTTAATGGCTGTTTCGCGTTCGTCGCCTGGGGAACGGTTAATTGGTAACAATGTTCGAGCACGGTAATACATTTGCGATTGGCTGACGTTGTTTGGTCGGTCGGTTGCATTTCATTCGCCTCCCTTTGGGCTTGCCTCTGTCTCAGAAAGCGGAGCGTCACTCCTCGGCTGCTGTGCATAATTGCATCGCTAATTCTACTAGATAAACACACGGTCCCGTGGCCGTGCGTATACTTAACAGCCCACAGAGGACACGGCAATTGTACAACAGCTCAAAAACCGTTTAATATTCATACGGTTGGGTAATGCGCCGCCATTGCGATTAGCTTACCAGGATATCTCGTAGAATACATTGAGAGAGCGTTTAGATATGAAAGTGGTTCTTTATGTCTGGCTTCATATATTTTCTACAATAATCAACGAAACCTCGCATTAAGAAAATTTTTTCCTTATTCTCGTTTTGATTTCTACTGGTAGAAATACTACGTTCTTTATCATACTTTTTGTTACGGTACATTCTGTATACAGTGTATAAAATTGCACCACTTGAACACGGTTTGTCGAATATTTAGATACGTTGCAAACTTTGCAGTTATACTAAATTGTATCAATATGGTCTTTTAACAGTCTGGAATAATTTTATTTTTCAACAGTTTACATAAATTGTTCCACAGTTATGTACGATTGGAAGTTTTGTAAAAGCAGTCACAGCTTGCGGTGTATTCCGTATTGCTGTATTCCGCAGACTGAACCACGGGATCGAAACACGTTTGCCAAAAGGGAACTGACCTGTCTACTTTACTACTCGTACGATTATATTATATATATATTAGGTTGTCTCGAAAGTTTCTTTCGTTATCTTCGCGCAGTGGTTTAGCAGTGTTCAAATAAACGTTCAGCCTTATTTGTTAAACGAGAGATGGAGGAAAAAAAAAGTGCAAAATAAATCCAATATAAAATAATAATACATTGCAAAACATAAAATATTATGTACCTATTACTTATTAATAAAATGAAAGAAACACAAAAAATAGTGCAAAATAAATCCAATATAAAATAATAATACATTGCAAAACATAAAATATTATGTACCTATTACTTATTAATAAAACGAAAGAAATTTGAAACGAAAGAAGAAAGAAAAATGAAAGAAACCTAATATTTCAGAGAGTGGGGGTTAGGATCGGTAAGGATAGACTTCGAATATGATGTAGCGAGGACAGAGTTCGATAGCAAGAGTGAGAGATGAAGTCACTGGAAAGTATTAAGAAAAACAGAAAATCGGATATCTGTTGCTAATAGAGCAAGTTCAGAGTATGAGTCAGTTAGGTATACAACAGTGGTCATGGCTCCTTATCAGCAGCTCACACGTTGGTGGTGCAATTTCTGTGGCCACTGTTGTAATTTACCACAAGACCGATTTAATTATCCCAGAGAAAATACCAATAAAACAACAGATCTTCCGTTTCTCTGCGCCAAAGCAACTATCTCGCTCGTTTCACCGTCGAGGTGAGACATCGTTACGTCGCTCACCGGACAGAAAAGCGAGACTTTAACCCTTTGCGGTCCGAGCTACATTCCACGCTTTAGCCCAATTAGTTCATCTTCGATGTTCCAGTTTTAAAAACTGTCAGTAATTTGGCTGAATTTTCATATTTTCATATTTCCATAACCAATAAGATATCTGGATAGAAAATTCTATATTAAATTAAATTTTAATACAAAAGAATATTTTATTTCATATCCCAGAAATAAAAATAATGGAACAAAATAAAAATGTGGAGTCTGGCTCGACATAAGACCGCAAAGGGTTAATCACGCAGGAAGAGATTCGGCGAGAAGGCCAGCAGATACCGCGAAACTTACATTTTCTTTACATTTCACGCACACTTTACAAGCTATGCAAAATATCGTTCACACCGAGCTCGGTATGCGACGACAATTTTTCACGTGTTCCGCTGTATTAAGTCGGGACCCGCAAAAAAATGTGGGAACGCTGAAAATGCAGCACCGCCTACTCCCATGATCCCTGTGCCGTGGTCGAAATAAATAATGCATGAGAAATAATTGTCGTGACCGGGGCTCGCTCTTTGCTGCAACCTCATTTGTCGCTGAAGCTTGTTTACAAATTCTCAGCCTCAAAGGGAGCCCGACGAAATTGCCAACATTGATGAATCTAATTTCCGTTCCTTCATTTTACTCTGTTGCTGTTTGCGCCGCATTCGGAAAAGTATTTGCTTTCCACGTTTCTTCGTTGCGATGAATGGAGAGTTTCTTTGAAGTTTCAGCTTAAGAAAATATTGCGTGAAACGTGACGTGCAGTGTTCGATGAAACCTTGGTTACTGATTATTAAAATTGTTGAGCGAGGAAACTGTGTTTTGAAATTATTTGGAAGGAGTGCTGCTCGAGAGAAATATTGTGATTTTAATATTACAAGTATTGAGAATTAAATGTTCTCATTTGTAACTAAGAAAATAAAACGATAGATTTATGAGGACGGAAAGAGAACATTACCCACATTTAGAAAAAAAAAAGAAAAAAATTGTGAAGAATCTTAAAAGATATGTCGATCTAAATTTTCTGAATTTCAACCAGAAACTACGAATCAGTAAGTTTAATTATTTTTGTAAAGATACGAGTAATTTGGCTATTTTTACTCTTGATGGAACTTTTATGAGACCGAGTACACTTCGCAAGCTTTCATTCAGGTCTATTTACATATTCCGAATTACCTAAAAATCGATTCTGTATTACATTCACCATTAACATTCGGCAAACCAGGAAATTTTCAAGAATTTAATTTAATAAAACTGTCAAGTAATAACTTCACTAATTCACGACTATAATTTACTAAACGTTACCAAAATTGATAACGAATAATAACCACCACGAAAACTGCAAAACAATACTCAAAATGACACTTTCCGTTCCAATCATCCTCGACTCACGGTTCCAACGTAAGAAAGAACGCGTTTCGATCTACGAGAAGGCTCGAAAGACCTCGACATCGGTTTCTGCTATTGCAACGATTTAACCGCAATGTAAACAACAATTTTCATTACAAACGAACTTCGAGCCACTATCTTGACGCAAAACTGAACACAAATCTTAACGAAGAAAAAGACGATCTCAAAATTAATTATTGCGCCTCCTAGAACGACCAACCTGGTGCTCCGATAAGAGCGAAACGGAGATGAAGATATTTGTAGAGAATAGGTAATTTTGGCCAGTAATTACCAGCAGCTGATAATTCCTTGATTGGTAACGGGAATTAGAGGTGGAATCTAATTATCTGGCATTATCGTTAAATCTGATCACTGACGGACAGTGGTCCCCTGCAGTGGCCTGGCCTTGCCATGTTAAATCCCTGAAGCCAAAATCGATTTCACCGGCGTCGTCCGCCGTGCCTACCTACAATTTCAACCGACCTATTCAAAAGTTCGCTGTTTATTCGTACGACTTCGTTGCGTTTCTTTCTCTCGAGAGAAAAAGTCGCCAACAACGTGGCCGATAAAAGAGGAAGAAAAAGAGAAAAAAAGAGAAAAAAAGGGAAAAAAGGGAAAAAAAAAAAAGGAAAGGGAAAACGAAGACGACGATTCGATAGCGTTCGTTGGTCGGTTCGTTCGATCTCACCGCGAACGGTCGATTGATTTTCCGACCGGAATATATTTCGACGTCAAACAGACGAATCTATAAATATCTGGCTTTCCAAATATCGCCGATATTTACATTTCTCGGATTTGCACAATACACGGACGACGAAAACAGCTCTCGTTTATAAATGTATCGAGTCGGGGACGCCGTTTGCGCAACAAACAATATCATTGTTACGAACACAGGATCGGGAACCTTCAAAGCTCCTTGCTTTCAATTTCAATCAATTTTGCCTCGTGTTTTCTTTTAAACAGGATATTATGTTTGGGGAAGAAATTGTTTTTCCTTTGTTTGCTACAAATTAGAACCGAATTATAGAAACGAGTTTTTTTAATACTAGGAACAGCGAAA
>SMSQ01025892.1:601899-624491 GCA_019453375.1 Ctenoplectra terminalis | reverse complement strand
TCGATCGTCTCAACGTCGAGTATCTCGAGCGACTCCATTCACGATGCATCTATGCAATTAAACGTACAAAAAGACACGTGCACGGAAGAGGCTCTTGCTACCGTGAATGAATGCACCGGTACAGATGTGAGCGACTCGAGTGCAGAGTACAAACACGCGTACTCCTGAAGTGGGCCATCATTCCGCGCTGCGGATGCACCACCCGCACACGGACGGCGTAATGCGTGTTGCAATAAACATGAAGATACGATTCGACGTGTGTACGTGGAGGATTCCGCGCACGATATGAATTCCAGCCAGGCATCACCAGAAGAATCTTTCCGTTTCAATTCACTAACGTGTTCTTAACCAACGAACCGGTCGCTCGTTGCAACTCTGGTTCCATTCAACGCCGAATCGATCATTGTCGGGTTTAAGGCAGGGGATTCAGACCTTTCGACCGATACCGTTGTTTGGCTCCCACAGAGTTCGTGGAGCCGCATATGTAGCAAAAAACAATTTGCCAAAACAATAACAATACTTTATTAAATATATTTAGGTATACAACACAACTCAGCAGATATCACTGTCTAATGTCCAAAATGAGAGTCCAAATGTAATAACGTTCTTAATGTCCTATGTCCGAATGTAATAATCAAATGTCAACAACCGTACACCATTTTTCAAGGTAGCGACAATTTTTCGAGCTGCGGTGTGGTTTCGAAATTATCAGATGCAAGCAACATATCTCGGCGACCTGAAATTTACGACAATGTTCGATTTTACGACTCGATTTCGCGAGAGTTGAGTCAGTCGAGGCTCTCCACGTGTTCAATACTGATTTTGCTTAACCGATAGCGGTAGTAAAAAATGTATCGATGCGTCCAAGGTTTTTCTCTTTTATTTTAAATACTGAATTCGCCATGTATCCTGTTTTTGTTCAGGTTATTTTGGTTCTCGTTGCGTTACGATACATCGTAAACATGTTTTTCATATGTATCCAAGTGCTACATCTTATAGATCTTCGACAGGCTTGACGATAAATCGTGAAATAAAAATTCCGGTACGTTTAAACTGTCTCCATTAAATATTACGTTTTTTAAAAAGTAATTGTTACAATTTTTGAAACAGTAACAAGCAGAATGTAGCGAAACACTCCGTCAATTTATAGTTACACATTTTACCTCCGCTTTCTTTTCCTATTCATTTTTTTTCCATTACACGAGTATACATCATCGTTTTCCTTCTACGCTCTTCTTTTCAGCACAGTGAAAAAAAGAAAAGAAAGAAAAAAAAAGAAGAAGGAAAGAAGAAAAATAACCTTAATAAGCGAATCAAAACCAACTCTTCCTTTCTGGAATAAAAAGTGAACCCCGCATAAGCAGCCAAGGACATAAAGTACAGACCGCAGAGGATAAAAGGTTGCTAAGAAGACCAGTCAAAGTATCAAAACGAAGAAAAACACCTAAAAATTATGCATTCTGGGTGGATGCATTTTTCATCGGAGCATTATCTAACAATAACAAGGTCCGCGGCAAAGGAAGGTATTTATACTTGCCGGAATGGAATAAAGGGTCCGGCGTCAGAAGTATTTCTTTTAACAGGGCGTTAGCGATGCAATTTAAAACTGTTCAGTCTCCTCCATTCAGACCCGGCGTTTCTTTGTGGCGACGCGCGAAAACGTATTTTCCGTGCGTTCTTGTATTTATTCGAGGCAACCCTTCCCCTCCCTTCTACCATTTTTTTTCTTTTTTTTTTTTTCTTCCCTATAGCGCAGCTTACTTTTACCGCGGCTCGACTTTCTTTTATAGAGAGCACTTATATTTTTAATTCCCCTTTACGTTTTCATCGCCGCCATCCCCTTCTCAAGCCCTTCCACCCTTCCCCGCCCCTTTCTTTTTATTACTGTGGCCGGGCTTTCGCGTTTAATTTTTAATCCGCGCTGATTCCGAAATACCCGGGGAACAAAAATTTCAAAGTTTCTCGCTGGAAGCTCCTCCGGATCCGCCGCGGTTTTTACGACCTGTAAAATAAGCAGGGAGAACCCGTGTGCTCGCGGAGAGCAAGCATTGAGAACGAAATAAAAGGGTGGGCCGTGAAAGGGGAAAGAGTCGGTACGTATTTTTACGTATGGAAATTATGTAGACCGTCGAATGATATGATAAAAAGTTCCATGGAACACTTGGTATTCTTTTGCCGGTTACGATTCCACCGTAGAATGTTTTAAATAGAAGGTATTTAACGCGGCTGTGATGTTCTTATCGCGAGGAAAATATCGTTGGCTTGTTGGTGAAACCGAGTTCGCGTTTCACAGTTTTTTTTTTACCGATGGAAATTTAACGCTTAATTTGTTGCAGTAAATTAGGTAATAATTGAAAGCTGCTGCAGGATATGTTCAGTTTTTGTTTGGGAGGATTTTTGTTATTACTTGTTACTTGTACTAAGAAAATCAATATAAGGCTTTGAAGAAATTCGTGGCGTAAGGATAACAATTCTTTGTGCACATTTTTCAGGAAAAATTCAGGAAAATTTCTGTTACTTGTTACTTGTACTAAGAAAATCAATATAAGACTACGAAGAAATACGTGGCGTAAGGATACCAATTCTTTGTGCATATTTTTCAGAAAAAATTCAGGAAAATATTTATAAAGTTTCTATGAAAAATTATAAATTGGTGATTTCTAGAGCTAACATGTTATAAAGAACTTAATAAGCAACTGTTTCTATTGTACAATTTTACTTCTAAAAATGTTTTTGCTTTGAGTAAATAAAATTACTTGGCGTTTGTTAACGAGAAAAATTTCATCTCGTGAAAAAGCGAAGTCAGTTTTATCTTTAATTTTGTAATACTGAATTAGACTCGTTTAAATGATGGTCTAAGTGTAACGTAAGTTATTAAGCTGTTTCTCCGTCTCTCCTTCTTATTTCCAATTTCCTATTATAAGATAGCCAATCTTTCTTTTAATAAAAGCGAGAAGTTTGCGCGGGAACACACGATCACAACCATGAGAGCTAAATTTTATAGCTCGCATCGAGTGGCATCGTTTCACGCAGGAAGTAGATATTCTCGAAAACGTTACTTCCACCGGCCGAGCACGAAGCAATCTCGCTACTTCCGCAACGTCGCTTGTACAAGCAAACATCTTCCACGACAAACATATTGCATACAACGGCCAGCTAACGCAGCTCTCGGCGACGAAAGGAAAATAATACCAAGCCTCAATTTTCTTCTCTCCCCTCGTCTCGACGGTGCAGCGACAAAAATAAAAGGTGAAAAGCTACGAATCTACTTGATAGTTGAACGTGAGAGTAATAAAATGTGTCAACGCGTAAATAATTGAAAATTAATTGATAAAAGTAAGTTCTAACATGCGCGAAAAATATATTAAGGAACTTTGTCAAGTTACATGAAACCAGAGTTTCGTATTATTTATTTCACATTAAAATTGGTTGNAAAAAAAAAAAAATTAACAAGTGTGAAGAAAATACAATTTATTAGAAGCTAAACTGAAAAAGTAAGATCCATCCTTTTGCTACAGCTGCTGTAAAACCATAACCACTCACTATCTTCTCTTCGATTGTAGAAAATTTAAATTTCAGAGGCGAATATACAGAATTTAACCAGACAAATAGAATCACAAAGATACAATCAAGTACTTAAGCGACACTAATTTTTCCAACAAAATTTGAACGAACTTTTACAGAATCCCTTGTCTCCAATGACCTAGATGTCGATACGATATTAAACCCCATATATATAAAAACAAACGTTGTTTTTTACTCTTAACTTGATATTTTAAACAAATACATCAAATTGCAATACAGTCGGAGATGAATATTAATTTGATTTTAAAAATATTCAGAAATATAAAATTGGTGAATTTTTACTCGAGGAGCGCATGAGGGTGCTACTCAAATGTAACTGTTAAATCTATTTAATATTTATTATAATGATGGAGTAATTAAATATATAATATATGTAAAAAATGTATGTATATGTATATGTATATGTAAGAAATATAAAAAAAATGTATTCACAAGTTCGGATTAATTAAATAAAAATTTCTCTACGAGTCATTCGTGAAATAACTCAATCGACGAATTCCTCCGATCGAACAATGTACAAACACGAGTGTATAGAGGGTGAAATTAAAGCTCGAGCTATCATTAATCAATATCAATGGCGTCGACAGACAATGCGTAAAATCCCTACGTCGCGGAGGGTCGAACCGATTTAAAATATTCAACAAACCGACCGGTGTTTACGTTTTACACGACGATCGATCGGGAATCCAGAACCCGAGGAAAACAATTTGTCGTCGGCCGATTGTCAGTCTCAGATAGTTTCGCGACATCTTGTCGACTGGACGACCAATAGAAACCAGCCGGAAGATCGCGCTGTCCGAAACCACCGAACTTCGGAAGTTTCCCTCGAACGAAACTCGACGTGTGTTTACGTCTCTTTCTTGCGAATTTAATTCTTTGTACTTGAGAATCTAACAGACGTTTTAGCAGATTTGATTTTTTTTCCCGATTTTTTTTCAATGTTCTTTTTTTTTTTCTTCTTCTTTTCTTCGGCGGTCGCGTTAGAAAGGGTGATCAATGCATGCCGTTAAAATGTTGGTTTTAGAAAATTAAAAGTAAATGTTGGGGTTAAGAAACGAAGTTCTGGTTTCTTAAGATCGCAAAGATTGATTGTGGTGGAAGTTTCTGTAATCAAGTTATCTTGGAAATTTTACGTTGGGTTGGTATGAATAAACCATCAATGGTAGCGATGCAATGTTTCTTGTCTTAACTGGAGGATCGATCCCCCGAGGAATTGCTTTACAGATCGATTGGGTGGAAAATTAAGCTCGATACTGCGCTTTAATAATGTGTTGTTGGTGTATCTTGGAACTGGGTATATGTGAATTTCATTTAATCGAACAAGCTTTTGCTTGGTACTTGTTATTTGAAATGGAGTTAAATAACATTGGGAAGAAACCATCGTCGATTCAAATGGAATGTTGAAATATATATTATCAATTAAAATAATTGAGACGTTCGAGAGGATTCTATCTATGAAACTTTTATTAATCCAAACATCTGTTCGATTTCTTTTTCCCTTTTTTATTAAACCATCATTTTTACTTTACTAGACAAGTAGTAGTTTAGACAAATGTTTAAACCTTTTTGCAATTAAAGTAAGAATTTATTACAAATATAAAAATTACTAAAAAAAGAGGAAGATTGACCTGAAACTCAGAGATCCATTATGGCAATGGAGAATTAACCATTCTACGGTCTATGAATCATTTCTTATGAATCTTGAATCCTTTTTTATCAAGCTATCATTTCTAATTGACAAGTAATAGTTTAGACAAATGCTTAAACCATTTTGCAACAAAAATAAGAATTTATTATAAAAATAAAAATTACTAAAATAAAGGAAAAACCTGAAACTCAGAGATCTATTATGCCAATGGAGAATAAACCATTCTATGATCCTCGAAATATTTTTTATCGAATCGTAGTTTCCTCTTCCTAAAAAATTTCCTAATTTCGAGAAAAATATAAAAATACTGTTGTAAATATACGAATTATGTTGTTTCAATTTTATATCAATGATACGATTTTTCTCAAAGCTAGGAAACCGTAGAAAGGTTAAGAACAGAGTACCAAAAGATCAGGCCAAACATCTTCCACAAGTCATTTCAGTGATATCACTACTAACCCAATTGTTTTTTCTATCTCAGAAGAAGCTTACGAGCCAGTGAATTAACAACTGTGGAGCGCACCACGAGCAAGAAACATCCCAAAGTCATAAACGTGTGTTGGCGTTTGTCCTGATAAAAAGCTATGCTAACGTTCCAGAGCAGAGGTAATGGATACGAGGCCAGAGCCAATGGCGCAAAATCGAGGATCCGAGGGCAGGTCTGGCAATAGATAGTTCGGCTTTTTATCAACGCACTCTGGAATATATTGCGGGAAGATGGAGAGAATCGTTAACGTCCACTATCGTTCCGTACCACGACGCTATCAATCAAGCAGAGGGAAAATAAGTATCGCGCGACTCGCCGCGCTTAATTCATCGACGTCGATACTCTTGGATAAAGCGAGACGTTGTTAGACGGCGATGGAGTCTTTATAAAGTGAAATAATCTCTATGGAATACTTTGTCATATAAAAATAATTAATAATTATTTTTTCAGTCTAGTGAAACGTAAGAAAAAAAAAAAAATTGAAATCTGTTGATTGGATGTTTGATTTATGTATGAAATTTGAAAGTTTTGGAATTCTATAACATTTAAGATTGAAGAAGTTATTATTAAATATATTTGATACCGGAAGGTATTTCAGGTGAACAGGGATGTTGTATCCGGTCTATAAATTACGTTTAACCTAAGAGAAATGGAAAGTATTAATTCTGAGAGGATAGATAAACACTTCTTCCGAAGGTGAAGATAATTAATTGTTTTCTTAATTGGCTCCGAGCAGTATATTTAAGCAGCAGGTGTCCAGAGATGTAATTAATCAAACGGTTGATAAATTTTCTTAGCTTTTAATCTTTTCCAATTACGATGCATATATTATTTATTTAGTAACTTCAGTGAACAAAGATGTTACCGCTTCGAGAGAATATTTCTTACGAGCATCACGGTACAATTCTCGTGCTCTCCATTATCGATAATTAAAAGAACAAAGCGACGATGCGGTGAATATTTTTTTCTCAAATAATTTCATAGGATTATTAAATCATAATTTCCAACTTATACAATTTACGATCGAATTGTCTAACGTGATATTGTTTATTACTCTTCACTAAATATTTTCCACAAAGCTAAAACCATCAATTTACCATTGATATGAAATTACATTCAATTGTAAGAAAATCAAATGCTGTCAAAAATCATTGTATCATAACAATTGTAATAATTAACATATCGATATGGACAATCCGAACATGGCCGATGATCGCCGTTTCCCTCATTCGAGGGTAAAATTTCGTTAATTTGGAAAACACGGCCAAAAGCTGGCTTCCTGACAAAGACTCGTATCTTGATGTAATCCGCGTATCGTGGCTAATTAAATTAATTAACATAGCGGGACAATACGCCACGCTGGATGGTCTTTTGTTCCACTGGAGCTTTGATCAAGAATCTCCCTTTGTGGAATCAAACCGGCAATTGTGTCTGACGTTTGATATTCAATTTCGCGTTCCCATTTTTAGTTGGACTCCACGCGAAGAAGCTTACTCAATGCTTTCTTTTTCGACGTTTCATTTTCGCCAACAATTCCCATTTTTATGCGGCTCTGACGCGTGAGGTATTGTTAAACAAGATTATATGGTACTTTTGTTCCTTCACTGTTTTCGAGTCACGACAATTGTCAGCATGATAACACATGGAACGTTACAATAGAATATTGTTACGCTGAATTTTTTTTTACAATTTAATCAAATTAGGTCGCTTTCTATTCGACTTGTTTCTAACCGAAAATGAAAAACTTAAGTAACAATTTTTCTTTTTCATCCATTAAAATTACATCGAGGTATAATTGTATCTTAATTTAAAATTATTCAGCTTCCAAAGCAATCGATCTTGTCCCAAGAAAATCACAAAGAACTATCTATCGGAGATCTATCTGGCACGAGCTGAAAAAAAAAGAACACAATAACACTAGAATCCAGACTTCCCTACCTGCAGGATAAAAAAAAATCCTCGAGCCCTCCTCTTTCGCTCGCTCAAACACGCTTCCAAAACCATCAAACCCAAACTAAACCGCTAGTCAGCCTCTCCACCGTTCTCATCAAAGCATTTCGAACTCGCGTTCGTCTATTTCCGCGAAACCGTCGTCGTCGGGTTGCGTCTGCGGCGACACAAGAATCTCTTCTCCGTTCGTTCCCATCGAAACACTGTTCCTCGACTATGCTTCGAATCGAACGAAGCAATCAAAAAAGAAGAGAAACACGCGAGAGAGAAAAAAAAGAGAAAAAAAATAAACGATGAGAACGAAGCACGAAAATCGAGGGACGTAGGGGAGACTCGAGCAGAGAAGGGGAGAGGAAAGAAATAGAGCGGCGGCGTCGCGATATCGGCGGCCAATAACGCTCGCGGACCATCCCCGCCGTTAAAATCGCTTAAACCATCCCCTCCTCCATGGGCTAGATTTATCGTGAAAGGGCTTAAAAAAAGGAGACCAGGCAAAGGGGTAGAGGAGAGGTGAAAGAAGGACGACGATATATATTCCCTGGCTCCGTGGAGTCCTCTTCGCGGGGGGTGGCTTTGTGAGCGTGCACAGAAAGAACGCCAGACGCGGAGAAC
Source organism: Ctenoplectra terminalis (assembly GCA_019453375.1). Classification (NCBI taxonomy): domain Eukaryota; kingdom Metazoa; phylum Arthropoda; class Insecta; order Hymenoptera; family Apidae; genus Ctenoplectra; species Ctenoplectra terminalis. The sequence goes on along the minus strand of SMSQ01025892.1, from coordinate 616,209 downwards.
GCGCTGGAAGAGGGTGAGAGAGGCTGGAAGAGGGTGGAAGAGCGTGTGAGAGGGTATGATAGGGTGAGAGATGGCGAGAAAGAAGAGTGGACGAAGAAAGAGAAGAGGGAGGACCGGGGTGGTGTTTCGTGTAGCCGGCGGGAGGCGAGAGCGAGGGAAACGACAGCAACCACCCCAATTTATAATATTTATCGCCGCTAGCCGATAATGGAATTTCGCCCGGCGCGTTTATGCGCGTATATATACGGCCTTGGCCAGCCCCTCTTAAATCCTGAAACGGGACGTATGGCCGGTTTCCACCCTCTCGTGATATCCCTCGTAAATACGCGTTACCGGTCGGATATATTTTTTCATTGTTTTTAATTTACTTGCTCGGTTTTTTGTTTCGTTTCGTTTCTTTTTCTTTCTTCGCTTTTGTTTACTCTTGGGCGAGAAGTTTGATGGAAATTGAGCTGGAATTTGTTCGCGAGAGGAACGGTTCCTTCGTTCCTGTACAGCGAGACAGTTGTAGAGCATGGATAAATCAAGCGCGGGAAATGTGGTTTAATCAATTTATTGGGGTTCGTACTCGAACGTGTTCTTTAAGATCTGAAGTTTTACATTTTATATGTAGCAGTATCTATCATACCATACCATCGCGAATATCTGCGAAACTATGCAGATGAAACTTTTTCGGACAAAAGCGATTCGATGCATTGGGCAAAAAAAAAAGAAGTCGTTACGATCAAATGACTAACTTAAAAAATTGTTCCACTCGTGTAAGGCCATAGATATTCAACGACAATTTTTATCGATCCACCCTCTGCGCACACAAAGAACTCAAACATCCCGCCGAGTTAGAATCCCTCTCCAAAATTCGTCACGTTGAATTCATTAGCCGACCGATTCCAAATACTCGTCCATTCAACATCACGCTTTGTCCGCTCGACCATCGAAGCGAAATCAGCGTCTAGGCTGTAAATCGCGCAGCGAGAAGCTTATCGATTCGCGCGAACGAAACGGAAAGCGGGCAGAGGGAATGGCGCGTAACGAGCGGCTCGTAAATACGTTTCGTCGCGTATCACCTATCCCCCGTTTGTCCGGCCACAGGCTACATACGCGGTCGTGTTTATGCTCGCGCGGATAATGCGTTCCGTTATAAATTCTGGCCCACAATGTAACGCGATCCACGTGTCTATTTGCGACACGGACGCAGTTGCCTCTCTTCCTCTCCCTTTCTCACTGTTACACACAGCTCCCCGTACAAACCGTTCGAGCAGCACGCGCAAATGCACGCCGCAAACTGGACACGTCACAGCGTGACCGGTTCGCTAATTAACCCTTTTCAATTTTCTCTCAAATATTGACGCGTGTGCGAGAGAGCGGACGCTCAACGGCTCGAGGTTTGGCCGATCGCCGCGAAATTGCGAGATTTCCGGCCGACTGCTTCCGAATCGAATCGCCGATCCCCCCTTTTTATTCATTAACGGCAACTGCCGGCACAGAGGCCGTCCTCTGGGACTGTTTGTTCGAGGCACATGCTCGCGCGAATCTGGGACACCGTACGCGCACGAGCTTTTGTTGTCTTCCTGGATGCTTCTTAATTGTGTGTTTAGCGATTCCGCGGGGAGAAACGCGACGCGGACGAGGAGAATCGGGCGGACGTTGCTTGGTATATTTTTACCGGGGTTGGCTTTGGAATATTACTTGCAAGAAGGATGAGCGTTAAGTTTGCAGAAGAGGTAGGATTTAGGATAGTTGAATTTAATGGTCCCTGTTGCGCGAATGGTAATTGTACTGGCGATGGTAGTTAATGATAATTGATACTTGAATTAAATAGCTGGACTGTGAGTATTTTGAGATATACAGGGTCCGTGAATAATGTATTTTGCACGGTATATAGTTGATTACAAAAGTATTTTTTAGGAATTATAGATTTGGGAATGAAAAGAACTAAATTAAGATTTGTTTTTTAACAGACATTTAAGGATTTATTTTACAATAACGCGTGACACATTTGAAATAAAATTGAATATATAAAGAAGAAAATTGTATTTTAAGAAGGTGGCTGGATACTTTTGTAATCAGCTATATATAATAGACACATGAATGCACCAGTGTCTACGAAGTGGAAAAGTGGAAAAATAGAAAAAAGGATATGGAAACATTTCCGGATAATTCCATAACGATCAATACTTAATAAATCGAGCTTCTGATACAGGTTTCAGCTTTTTACGAAGAACAAAGACCATTTAATGTTCATCGATAACAATAATGAGACAAACAAAAATATATTAATTGTAAGATAAAAAATGACTCGTTAATAAAAACCAACCTACAACGACCTACTGTTCCCCCGATTACTAAATTATTAGAATCTCAAAAAGCTGACTAGAACTGCGGTAAATTTAAAAGGTGTCTGGCTAAAATCACGCCAAAGACAGCTATTAACCGTTGAATGCCGCTCGGTATTCGCCTCGGCAACGAGGATTGTTCGAGATTCTTGCAAGGTCGCGCGCACACGAACGCGTGGGCGCGAGACGCGGCGAAGGGGATGGAGCTAGTCAAGGCGAATTTCTCGATAACCCAAGTTATTAACTCATAAAGGCCGAGTTAAGGCCGGGTTAGGGGATGAAGCATCCCCCGCTATTATCGCGAATTTACATACCCGGGAGCAAGGGTGACGAAGATGAAGACACAACCCTCCCTTTACCCTCCACCCTTCGCCCTCTCGTTCCTCGACAATAAAAGCTCGCGCCCTGAAGTATAATGGTTTAATGTAGACGTCGTCGCTTCGACGAGCGACGGCGGACGTGGAAATCTGGATGGTTGATTAATGACGTCGGCAAACATAGATTATTTCGCTGCTTGGATGGAGAATCATATCTCTTGGGAATTTTAACGCTGAAACTATCCAAGTGCTCGAACGACGGGTTCGTAATTTCTTATGGAAATTATACGTACGTTTCTTATCATGTATTTCTAACAGTAAGTATTTTTCGCGACTTTTTTTTTAAATATATGATTAAAGATTTGTTTCGTTATATATTTTTTTTTAAATATCTATTAGTGTGGTTTTTTTTATCTTTTTTTGTATTTTTTTGTATAAATAGGTAGAGTTTAATTGTTGGTAGCTTTGGTATCAAAAAAGTAGTATTGGTAAATTGGCGATGATTTTATAACTGTACGTACTGTATAATATTGTGTGAAGGTGTATTATGAAGACAATGATTTGAAATGTATATAAAAAATTTGAGGAAATTATTTAGAACGCAATGAAATAAAAAGTATGGACTGGCGATCGCGATCGTCCGATTTGAATATAATAGAGAAAGCAGGGAATTAGTTCAAACATTTGTGAATTAGAAACAAATTTACCGAGATATTTATGAAATGCATGGAATCAGATTTCTATCCTTGCTTTAAGTTTTAGGAGTAGCCATATTAAAAAAGCGAAAGTTTTCTATTTTTGTAGACANCCAGAGTTTCGTATTATTTATTTCACATTAAAATTGGTTGTTGGAAATGAAAATAAAATTTAATTAAATATTCTCTTGTCTTATTTTAAATCTTTAAATAAGAAAAAAATATGAATGGGGATGCTGCAGTATTTAAGTCAATTAGTTTATTAATCTTTGAAAAATTGTTTAAGAAAAGGTTTCATACTAGTATTTACTGTCTTCTGTACAATAGATGTTATTAATCTGTAATTTGAATTTTCTTCGCTTACGACTGAAAAAATTAGAATCGATTACAATTTTTAAGTTTGATCTGAAATGTAGGTACTAATAAAAATAAAAATTGTTACAGATAGCTATACACCGATAAAATAGAACAAAATAAAATTTAAAAAATATACATACATGGATGTGTAACTTCCAAGTCACACGACCTTACGCAGAGTTAGGAATATTCAAATATTGATTATTCTAAATTATAAAGATATTATGAATTATTAAACGATAATTTATCGATTGATTTAAGGAACATTCAAATATTAATCATTCTAAATTATAAAGATATTGTGAATTATTAAAAACAAGCCAATAATACAATGATATTGCGATTCGATATCGCGAAAAGCTACGGAGCAAATATTTAATATATACTTTTAAAAATTTCCAGGAAGCATCCAATGGATATTTTACTGTTTTATTATACTTTAACGGTAACATATATTTCGCGAGTACCATGTCATCGTGGATCGTTGCATCATACCAAGAATCCTTTTCGCTTGAGCAAACAACAGAACGTTTATTTGCTCCGATTCAATTTCAAATCGCTGTTTATTTTCAATAAATTCCGCCAAAACAGGAAGGTTCGAGCATACGATAAAAATAACATCTTAAAATACTCCACCGTCGATTGTGAATGGAAAAATATCCCTAAAAATTCCTGCTATGTACTCCTTAAATATTTGTTACAAACTAGGTCAAACATCGCTCCGTTGTTATTTCATCGCGGATGAATGAAGATGAGAGGACTACGGTCAAAAATTAAGCGCGGATTCTGCGGTCTGCAAGAAGAAAGTTACTATCGTATTTGAATCTGTGAGGGAATCGGAAGAAATGTTCTGGTCGAGGTACAAAACTGAGTGCAAAATATGAAAAAAAAAAAAATTAACAAGTGTGAAGAAAATACAATTTATTAGAAGCTAAACTGAAAAAGTAAGATCCATCCTTTTGCTACAGCTGCTGTAAAACCATAACCACTCACTATCTTCTCTTCGATTGTAGAAAATTTAAATTTCAGAGGCGAATATACAGAATTTAACCAGACAAATAGAATCACAAAGATACAATCAAGTACTTAAGCGACACTAATTTTTCCAACAAAATTTGAACGAACTTTTACAGAATCCCTTGTCTCCAATGACCTAGATGTCGATACGATATTAAACCCCATATATATAAAAACAAACGTTGTTTTTTACTCTTAACTTGATATTTTAAACAAATACATCAAATTGCAATACAGTCGGAGATGAATATTAATTTGATTTTAAAAATATTCAGAAATATAAAATTGGTGAATTTTTACTCGAGGAGCGCATGAGGGTGCTACTCAAATGTAACTGTTAAATCTATTTAATATTTATTATAATGATGGAGTAATTAAATATATAATATATGTAAAAAATGTATGTATATGTATATGTATATGTAAGAAATATAAAAAAAATGTATTCACAAGTTCGGATTAATTAAATAAAAATTTCTCTACGAGTCATTCGTGAAATAACTCAATCGACGAATTCCTCCGATCGAACAATGTACAAACACGAGTGTATAGAGGGTGAAATTAAAGCTCGAGCTATCATTAATCAATATCAATGGCGTCGACAGACAATGCGTAAAATCCCTACGTCGCGGAGGGTCGAACCGATTTAAAATATTCAACAAACCGACCGGTGTTTACGTTTTACACGACGATCGATCGGGAATCCAGAACCCGAGGAAAACAATTTGTCGTCGGCCGATTGTCAGTCTCAGATAGTTTCGCGACATCTTGTCGACTGGACGACCAATAGAAACCAGCCGGAAGATCGCGCTGTCCGAAACCACCGAACTTCGGAAGTTTCCCTCGAACGAAACTCGACGTGTGTTTACGTCTCTTTCTTGCGAATTTAATTCTTTGTACTTGAGAATCTAACAGACGTTTTAGCAGATTTGATTTTTTTTCCCGATTTTTTTTCAATGTTCTTTTTTTTTTTCTTCTTCTTTTCTTCGGCGGTCGCGTTAGAAAGGGTGATCAATGCATGCCGTTAAAATGTTGGTTTTAGAAAATTAAAAGTAAATGTTGGGGTTAAGAAACGAAGTTCTGGTTTCTTAAGATCGCAAAGATTGATTGTGGTGGAAGTTTCTGTAATCAAGTTATCTTGGAAATTTTACGTTGGGTTGGTATGAATAAACCATCAATGGTAGCGATGCAATGTTTCTTGTCTTAACTGGAGGATCGATCCCCCGAGGAATTGCTTTACAGATCGATTGGGTGGAAAATTAAGCTCGATACTGCGCTTTAATAATGTGTTGTTGGTGTATCTTGGAACTGGGTATATGTGAATTTCATTTAATCGAACAAGCTTTTGCTTGGTACTTGTTATTTGAAATGGAGTTAAATAACATTGGGAAGAAACCATCGTCGATTCAAATGGAATGTTGAAATATATATTATCAATTAAAATAATTGAGACGTTCGAGAGGATTCTATCTATGAAACTTTTATTAATCCAAACATCTGTTCGATTTCTTTTTCCCTTTTTTATTAAACCATCATTTTTACTTTACTAGACAAGTAGTAGTTTAGACAAATGTTTAAACCTTTTTGCAATTAAAGTAAGAATTTATTACAAATATAAAAATTACTAAAAAAAGAGGAAGATTGACCTGAAACTCAGAGATCCATTATGGCAATGGAGAATTAACCATTCTACGGTCTATGAATCATTTCTTATGAATCTTGAATCCTTTTTTATCAAGCTATCATTTCTAATTGACAAGTAATAGTTTAGACAAATGCTTAAACCATTTTGCAACAAAAATAAGAATTTATTATAAAAATAAAAATTACTAAAATAAAGGAAAAACCTGAAACTCAGAGATCTATTATGCCAATGGAGAATAAACCATTCTATGATCCTCGAAATATTTTTTATCGAATCGTAGTTTCCTCTTCCTAAAAAATTTCCTAATTTCGAGAAAAATATAAAAATACTGTTGTAAATATACGAATTATGTTGTTTCAATTTTATATCAATGATACGATTTTTCTCAAAGCTAGGAAACCGTAGAAAGGTTAAGAACAGAGTACCAAAAGATCAGGCCAAACATCTTCCACAAGTCATTTCAGTGATATCACTACTAACCCAATTGTTTTTTCTATCTCAGAAGAAGCTTACGAGCCAGTGAATTAACAACTGTGGAGCGCACCACGAGCAAGAAACATCCCAAAGTCATAAACGTGTGTTGGCGTTTGTCCTGATAAAAAGCTATGCTAACGTTCCAGAGCAGAGGTAATGGATACGAGGCCAGAGCCAATGGCGCAAAATCGAGGATCCGAGGGCAGGTCTGGCAATAGATAGTTCGGCTTTTTATCAACGCACTCTGGAATATATTGCGGGAAGATGGAGAGAATCGTTAACGTCCACTATCGTTCCGTACCACGACGCTATCAATCAAGCAGAGGGAAAATAAGTATCGCGCGACTCGCCGCGCTTAATTCATCGACGTCGATACTCTTGGATAAAGCGAGACGTTGTTAGACGGCGATGGAGTCTTTATAAAGTGAAATAATCTCTATGGAATACTTTGTCATATAAAAATAATTAATAATTATTTTTTCAGTCTAGTGAAACGTAAGAAAAAAAAAAAAATTGAAATCTGTTGATTGGATGTTTGATTTATGTATGAAATTTGAAAGTTTTGGAATTCTATAACATTTAAGATTGAAGAAGTTATTATTAAATATATTTGATACCGGAAGGTATTTCAGGTGAACAGGGATGTTGTATCCGGTCTATAAATTACGTTTAACCTAAGAGAAATGGAAAGTATTAATTCTGAGAGGATAGATAAACACTTCTTCCGAAGGTGAAGATAATTAATTGTTTTCTTAATTGGCTCCGAGCAGTATATTTAAGCAGCAGGTGTCCAGAGATGTAATTAATCAAACGGTTGATAAATTTTCTTAGCTTTTAATCTTTTCCAATTACGATGCATATATTATTTATTTAGTAACTTCAGTGAACAAAGATGTTACCGCTTCGAGAGAATATTTCTTACGAGCATCACGGTACAATTCTCGTGCTCTCCATTATCGATAATTAAAAGAACAAAGCGGCGCTGCGGTGAATATTTTTTTCTCAAATAATTTCATAGGATTATTAAATCATAATTTCCAACTTATACAATTTACGATCGAATTGTCTAACGTGATATTGTTTATTACTCTTCACTAAATATTTTCCACAAAGCTAAAACCATCAATTTACCATTGATATGAAATTACATTCAATTGTAAGAAAATCAAATGCTGTCAAAAATCATTGTATCATAACAATTGTAATAATTAACATATCGATATGGACAATCCGAACATGGCCGATGATCGCCGTTTCCCTCATTCGAGGGTAAAATTTCGTTAATTTGGAAAACACGGCCAAAAGCTGGCTTCCTGACAAAGACTCGTATCTTGATGTAATCCGCGTATCGTGGCTAATTAAATTAATTAACATAGCGGGACAATACGCCACGCTGGATGGTCTTTTGTTCCACTGGAGCTTTGATCAAGAATCTCCCTTTGTGGAATCAAACCGGCAATTGTGTCTGACGTTTGATATTCAATTTCGCGTTCCCATTTTTAGTTGGACTCCACGCGAAGAAGCTTACTCAATGCTTTCTTTTTCGACGTTTCATTTTCGCCAACAATTCCCATTTTTATGCGGCTCTGACGCGTGAGGTATTGTTAAACAAGATTATATGGTACTTTTGTTCCTTCACTGTTTTCGAGTCACGACAATTGTCAGCATGATAACACATGGAACGTTACAATAGAATATTGTTACGCTGAATTTTTTTTTACAATTTAATCAAATTAGGTCGCTTTCTATTCGACTTGTTTCTAACCGAAAATGAAAAACTTAAGTAACAATTTTTCTTTTTCATCCATTAAAATTACATCGAGGTATAATTGTATCTTAATTTAAAATTATTCAGCTTCCAAAGCAATCGATCTTGTCCCAAGAAAATCACAAAGAACTATCTATCGGAGATCTATCTGGCACGAGCTGAAAAAAAAAGAACACAATAACACTAGAATCCAGACTTCCCTACCTGCAGGATAAAAAAAAATCCTCGAGCCCTCCTCTTTCGCTCGCTCAAACACGCTTCCAAAACCATCAAACCCAAACTAAACCGCTAGTCAGCCTCTCCACCGTTCTCATCAAAGCATTTCGAACTCGCGTTCGTCTATTTCCGCGAAACCGTCGTCGTCGGGTTGCGTCTGCGGCGACACAAGAATCTCTTCTCCGTTCGTTCCCATCGAAACACTGTTCCTCGACTATGCTTCGAATCGAACGAAGCAATCAAAAAAGAAGAGAAACACGCGAGAGAGAAAAAAAAGAGAAAAAAAATAAACGATGAGAACGAAGCACGAAAATCGAGGGACGTAGGGGAGACTCGAGCAGAGAAGGGGAGAGGAAAGAAATAGAGCGGCGGCGTCGCGATATCGGCGGCCAATAACGCTCGCGGACCATCCCCGCCGTTAAAATCGCTTAAACCATCCCCTCCTCCATGGGCTAGATTTATCGTGAAAGGGCTTAAAAAAAGGAGACCAGGCAAAGGGGTAGAGGAGAGGTGAAAGAAGGACGACGATATATATTCCCTGGCTCCGTGGAGTCCTCTTCGCGGGGGGTGGCTTTGTGAGCGTGCACAGAAAGAACGCCAGACGCGGAGAACGCGCTGGAAGAGGGTGAGAGAGGCTGGAAGAGGGTGGAAGAGCGTGTGAGAGGGTATGATAGGGTGAGAGATGGCGAGAAAGAAGAGTGGACGAAGAAAGAGAAGAGGGAGGACCGGGGTGGTGTTTCGTGTAGCCGGCGGGAGGCGAGAGCGAGGGAAACGACAGCAACCACCCCAATTTATAATATTTATCGCCGCTAGCCGATAATGGAATTTCGCCCGGCGCGTTTATGCGCGTATATATACGGCCTTGGCCAGCCCCTCTTAAATCCTGAAACGGGACGTATGGCCGGTTTCCACCCTCTCGTGATATCCCTCGTAAATACGCGTTACCGGTCGGATATATTTTTTCATTGTTTTTAATTTACTTGCTCGGTTTTTTGTTTCGTTTCGTTTCTTTTTCTTTCTTCGCTTTTGTTTACTCTTGGGCGAGAAGTTTGATGGAAATTGAGCTGGAATTTGTTCGCGAGAGGAACCGTTCCTTCGTTCCTGTACAGCGAGACAGTTGTAGAGCATGGATAAATCAAGCGCGGGAAATGTGGTTTAATCAATTTATTGGGGTTCGTACTCGAACGTGTTCTTTAAGATCTGAAGTTTTACATTTTATATGTAGCAGTATCTATCATACCATACCATCGCGAATATCTGCGAAACTATGCAGATGAAACTTTTTCGGACAAAAGCGATTCGATGCATTGGGCAAAAAAAAAAGAAGTCGTTACGATCAAATGACTAACTTAAAAAATTGTTCCACTCGTGTAAGGCCATAGATATTCAACGACAATTTTTATCGATCCACCCTCTGCGCACACAAAGAACTCAAACATCCCGCCGAGTTAGAATCCCTCTCCAAAATTCGTCACGTTGAATTCATTAGCCGACCGATTCCAAATACTCGTCCATTCAACATCACGCTTTGTCCGCTCGACCATCGAAGCGAAATCAGCGTCTAGGCTGTAAATCGCGCAGCGAGAAGCTTATCGATTCGCGCGAACGAAACGGAAAGCGGGCAGAGGGAATGGCGCGTAACGAGCGGCTCGTAAATACGTTTCGTCGCGTATCACCTATCCCCCGTTTGTCCGGCCACAGGCTACATACGCGGTCGTGTTTATGCTCGCGCGGATAATGCGTTCCGTTATAAATTCTGGCCCACAATGTAACGCGATCCACGTGTCTATTTGCGACACGGACGCAGTTGCCTCTCTTCCTCTCCCTTTCTCACTGTTACACACAGCTCCCCGTACAAACCGTTCGAGCAGCACGCGCAAATGCACGCCGCAAACTGGACACGTCACAGCGTGACCGGTTCGCTAATTAACCCTTTTCAATTTTCTCTCAAATATTGACGCGTGTGCGAGAGAGCGGACGCTCAACGGCTCGAGGTTTGGCCGATCGCCGCGAAATTGCGAGATTTCCGGCCGACTGCTTCCGAATCGAATCGCCGATCCCCCCTTTTTATTCATTAACGGCAACTGCCGGCACAGAGGCCGTCCTCTGGGACTGTTTGTTCGAGGCACATGCTCGCGCGAATCTGGGACACCGTACGCGCACGAGCTTTTGTTGTCTTCCTGGATGCTTCTTAATTGTGTATTTAGCGATTCCGCGGGGAGAAACGCGACGCGGATGAGGAGAATCGGGCGGACGTTGCTTGGTATATTTTTACCGGGGTTGGCTTTGGAATATTACTTGCAAGAAGGATGAGCGTTAAGTTTGCAGAAGAGGTAGGATTTAGGATAGTTGAATTTAATGGTCCCTGTTGCGCGAATGGTAATTGTACTGGCGATGGTAGTAAATGATAATTGATACTTGAATTAAATAGCTGGACTGTGAGTATTTTGAGATATACAGAGTCCGTGAATAATGTATTTTGCACGGTATATAGTTGATTACAAAAGTATTTTTTAGGAATTATAGATTTGGGAATGAAAAGAACTAAATTAAGATTTGTTTTTTAACAGACATTTAAGGATTTATTTTACAATAACGCGTGACACATTTGAAATAAAATTGAATATATAAAGAAGAAAATTGTATTTTAAGAAGGTGGCTGGATACTTTTGTAATCAGCTATATATAATAGACACATGAATGCACCAGTGTCTACGAAGTGGAAAAGTGGAAAAATAGAAAAAAGGATATGGAAACATTTCCGGATAATTCCATAACGATCAATACTTAATAAATCGAGCTTCTGATACAGGTTTCAGCTTTTTACGAAGAACAAAGACCATTTAATGTTCATCGATAACAATAATGAGACAAACAAAAATATATTAATTGTAAGATAAAAAATGACTCGTTAATAAAAACCAACCTACAACGACCTACTGTTCCCCCGATTACTAAATTATTAGAATCTCAAAAAGCTGACTAGAACTGCGGTAAATTTAAAAGGTGTCTGGCTAAAATCACGCCAAAGACAGCTATTAACCGTTGAATGCCGCTCGGTATTCGCCTCGGCAACGAGGATTGTTCGAGATTCTTGCAAGGTCGCGCGCACACGAACGCGTGGGCGCGAGACGCGGCGAAGGGGATGGAGCTAGTCAAGGCGAATTTCTCGATAACCCAAGTTATTAACTCATAAAGGCCGAGTTAAGGCCGGGTTAGGGGATGAAGCATCCCCCGCTATTATCGCGAATTTACATACCCGGGAGCAAGGGTGACGAAGATGAAGACACAACCCTCCCTTTACCCTCCACCCTTCGCCCTCTCGTTCCTCGACAATAAAAGCTCGCGCCCTGAAGTATAATGGTTTAATGTAGACGTCGTCGCTTCGACGAGCGACGGCGGACGTGGAAATCTGGATGGTTGATTAATGACGTCGGCAAACATAGATTATTTCGCTGCTTGGATGGAGAATCATATCTCTTGGGAATTTTAACGCTGAAACTATCCAAGTGCTCGAACGACGGGTTCGTAATTTCTTATGGAAATTATACGTACGTTTCTTATCATGTATTTCTAACAGTAAGTATTTTTCGCGACTTTTTTTTTAAATATATGATTAAAGATTTGTTTCGTTATATATTTTTTTTTAAATATCTATTAGTGTGGTTTTTTTTATCTTTTTTTGTATTTTTTTGTATAAATAGGTAGAGTTTAATTGTTGGTAGCTTTGGTATCAAAAAAGTAGTATTGGTAAATTGGCGATGATTTTATAACTGTACGTACTGTATAATATTGTGTGAAGGTGTATTATGAAGACAATGATTTGAAATGTATATAAAAAATTTGAGGAAATTATTTAGAACGCAATGAAATAAAAAGTATGGACTGGCGATCGCGATCGTCCGATTTGAATATAATAGAGAAAGCAGGGAATTAGTTCAAACATTTGTGAATTAGAAACAAATTTACCGAGATATTTATGAAATGCATGGAATCAGATTTCTATCCTTGCTTTAAGTTTTAGGAGTAGCCATATTAAAAAAGCGAAAGTTTTCTATTTTTGTAGACATATAAATAAATTTCTTTCTAACTGAATTTTCATAGAAATTTTTTTTTCTTCTGATTTGAAATTAATGAAACTGATTTAATGAATTTACGTAAAAGTAGTATTACTATAACTATTATTGATTTAGAGAATTAGATCATGTAATTGATTCATTACAAAGATGTTGCTTTAAAAAATCGTAAGCTTCGCCCACTCGACTTTAAATCAATTTGCGGTCATCATGGATACTTTACATTTCTCGAAGACGCAAGAGTGTTTCACTTTCGAAACAATTACGCCGCGAAAGGGGAGCAACTTTTAACAACACTTTTCTCTTTATGGTCGTTATAGTGCCAAAGTAACGCGGCTACGCTCGCGTAAACAAGTACGCTTTACAGCTTAGGTTTAAGACATAAGTTTTTAATGACCGTCAGTGGACCCCTAACTGGATTGCATTAACGCTTTCAGGTGTGTATTGCCATGAGTTAATGGATTTTGCGAAATACACCAGAGGTTCCAACATACAACGCCTCTTACGCTGTAACAGTTTTACCATTCTTCCTACCTATTTTTAAAAACCTTTTCCAGCCTACGATTTTTCACAACAATCACATCCTGTTCGTTAATTTATCCGATCCTTCGATCGCACACCTAATTTCCCGTGAAAAGCGTAATGGAAAAAATGGACAGGCTAGGAGATAAGGAAAAAGAAAGAAAAAAAAAAAGAAGTTACCAGCACGGTAAGAAGAATAGCGTACAGCTCAATCGGAGTAAGGACAAAGAATGAACGAGATAAAGGGGTGGAAAAAAGGGACGAAAAGGGATAGCGATAAAGGGAGGACAAGTCCGTTGAGATGTGAAATGGGTTTAATTAATCTCCTCCTAATTGTGTCAGAGACCTGAGATTTCCAGGGACGTATTAATTTATGCCGCCAAATTATGCAGCCCCAGCAGGCGAACGCTTTTGCTATTTCTCGACCGTTCAAGACTTCACCGGATCCGCTCTGTAATTGCACAGAATGTTCAAATGGCTCTGACTTCAGTGTCCCCTCTATATTTCCGCCACATATTTCAGTTTTTCGCGATCAAAGTGTGTCTAAAAATTTCATATCGATTCCACGATCCCATGTAATTGGAAATAAAAAAAAAAAAAGAAAAAAAGTTAAACATGAGAGCCATTCAAAACAGTAGTATAAGTCAATAAATAAGGTTTTCAGATATTTTAGAGATACGGTAAAAAAATTCTGTAAAAATTTTAAGCAATAATTTGTGAACACAATTATTTTTCTTTTTTTAATTCTGGTTTAAAATACAATTTTCTAGCTCAATTTTTAATTTTAATCCTTTGCACTCCACTGGCGTCGCTATGACGACATGTGCAATTTTTTAAAGAAATTATGTTTTAAGTTAAACTTTTTTGTCAGTTCAATTTTTTTTTTTTTT
>SMSQ01025892.1:568623-601383 GCA_019453375.1 Ctenoplectra terminalis | reverse complement strand
AAAAAAAAAAAATTAACAAGTGTGAAGAAAATACAATTTATTAGAAGCTAAACTGAAAAAGTAAGATCCATCCTTTTGCTACAGCTGCTGTAAAACCATAACCACTCACTATCTTCTCTTCGATTGTAGAAAATTTAAATTTCAGAGGCGAATATACAGAATTTAACCAGACAAATAGAATCACAAAGATACAATCAAGTACTTAAGCGACACTAATTTTTCCAACAAAATTTGAACGAACTTTTACAGAATCCCTTGTCTCCAATGACCTAGATGTCGATACGATATTAAACCCCATATATATAAAAACAAACGTTGTTTTTTACTCTTAACTTGATATTTTAAACAAATACATCAAATTGCAATACAGTCGGAGATGAATATTAATTTGATTTTAAAAATATTCAGAAATATAAAATTGGTGAATTTTTACTCGAGGAGCGCATGAGGGTGCTACTCAAATGTAACTGTTAAATCTATTTAATATTTATTATAATGATGGAGTAATTAAATATATAATATATGTAAAAAATGTATGTATATGTATATGTATATGTAAGAAATATAAAAAAAATGTATTCACAAGTTCGGATTAATTAAATAAAAATTTCTCTACGAGTCATTCGTGAAATAACTCAATCGACGAATTCCTCCGATCGAACAATGTACAAACACGAGTGTATAGAGGGTGAAATTAAAGCTCGAGCTATCATTAATCAATATCAATGGCGTCGACAGACAATGCGTAAAATCCCTACGTCGCGGAGGGTCGAACCGATTTAAAATATTCAACAAACCGACCGGTGTTTACGTTTTACACGACGATCGATCGGGAATCCAGAACCCGAGGAAAACAATTTGTCGTCGGCCGATTGTCAGTCTCAGATAGTTTCGCGACATCTTGTCGACTGGACGACCAATAGAAACCAGCCGGAAGATCGCGCTGTCCGAAACCACCGAACTTCGGAAGTTTCCCTCGAACGAAACTCGACGTGTGTTTACGTCTCTTTCTTGCGAATTTAATTCTTTGTACTTGAGAATCTAACAGACGTTTTAGCAGATTTGATTTTTTTTCCCGATTTTTTTTCAATGTTCTTTTTTTTTTTCTTCTTCTTTTCTTCGGCGGTCGCGTTAGAAAGGGTGATCAATGCATGCCGTTAAAATGTTGGTTTTAGAAAATTAAAAGTAAATGTTGGGGTTAAGAAACGAAGTTCTGGTTTCTTAAGATCGCAAAGATTGATTGTGGTGGAAGTTTCTGTAATCAAGTTATCTTGGAAATTTTACGTTGGGTTGGTATGAATAAACCATCAATGGTAGCGATGCAATGTTTCTTGTCTTAACTGGAGGATCGATCCCCCGAGGAATTGCTTTACAGATCGATTGGGTGGAAAATTAAGCTCGATACTGCGCTTTAATAATGTGTTGTTGGTGTATCTTGGAACTGGGTATATGTGAATTTCATTTAATCGAACAAGCTTTTGCTTGGTACTTGTTATTTGAAATGGAGTTAAATAACATTGGGAAGAAACCATCGTCGATTCAAATGGAATGTTGAAATATATATTATCAATTAAAATAATTGAGACGTTCGAGAGGATTCTATCTATGAAACTTTTATTAATCCAAACATCTGTTCGATTTCTTTTTCCCTTTTTTATTAAACCATCATTTTTACTTTACTAGACAAGTAGTAGTTTAGACAAATGTTTAAACCTTTTTGCAATTAAAGTAAGAATTTATTACAAATATAAAAATTACTAAAAAAAGAGGAAGATTGACCTGAAACTCAGAGATCCATTATGGCAATGGAGAATTAACCATTCTACGGTCTATGAATCATTTCTTATGAATCTTGAATCCTTTTTTATCAAGCTATCATTTCTAATTTACAAGTAATAGTTTAGACAAATGCTTAAACCATTTTGCAACAAAAATAAGAATTTATTATAAAAATAAAAATTACTAAAAAAAGAGGATATTTGACCTGAAACTCAGAGATCCATTATGGCAATGGAGAATTAACCATTCTACGGTCTATGAATCATTTCTTATGAATCTTGAATCCTTTTTTATCAAGCTATCATTTCTAATTTACAAGTAATAGTTTAGACAAATGCTTAAACCATTTTGCAACAAAAATAAGAATTTATTATAAAAATAAAAATTACTAAAATAAAGGAAAAACCTGAAACTCAGAGATCTATTATGCCAATGGAGAATAAACCATTCTATGATCCTCGAAATATTTTTTATCGAATCGTAGTTTCCTCTTCCTAAAAAATTTCCTAATTTCGAGAAAAATATAAAAATACTGTTGTAAATATACGAATTATGTTGTTTCAATTTTATATCAATGATACGATTTTTTTCAAAGCTAGGAAACCGTAGAAAGGTTAAGAACAGAGTACCAAAAGATCAGGCCAAACATCTTCCACAAGTCATTTCAGTGATATCACTACTAACCCAATTGTTTTTTCTATCTCAGAAGAAGCTTACGAGCCAGTGAATTAACAACTGTGGAGCGCACCACGAGCAAGAAACATCCCAAAGTCATAAACGTGTGTTGGCGTTTGTCCTGATAAAAAGCTATGCTAACGTTCCAGAGCAGAGGTAATGGATACGAGGCCAGAGCCAATGGCGCAAAATCGAGGATCCGAGGGCAGGTCTGGCAATAGATAGTTCGGCTTTTTATCAACGCACTCTGGAATATATTGCGGGAAGATGGAGAGAATCGTTAACGTCCACTATCGTTCCGTACCACGACGCTATCAATCAAGCAGAGGGAAAATAAGTATCGCGCGACTCGCCGCGCTTAATTCATCGACGTCGATACTCTTGGATAAAGCGAGACGTTGTTAGACGGCGATGGAGTCTTTATAAAGTGAAATAATCTCTATGGAATACTTTGTCATATAAAAATAATTAATAATTATTTTTTCAGTCTAGTGAAACGTAAGAAAAAAAAAAAAATTGAAATCTGTTGATTGGATGTTTGATTTATGTATGAAATTTGAAAGTTTTGGAATTCTATAACATTTAAGATTGAAGAAGTTATTATTAAATATATTTGATACCGGAAGGTATTTCAGGTGAACAGGGATGTTGTATCCGGTCTATAAATTACGTTTAACCTAAGAGAAATGGAAAGTATTAATTCTGAGAGGATAGATAAACACTTCTTCCGAAGGTGAAGATAATTAATTGTTTTCTTAATTGGCTCCGAGCAGTATATTTAAGCAGCAGGTGTCCAGAGATGTAATTAATCAAACGGTTGATAAATTTTCTTAGCTTTTAATCTTTTCCAATTACGATGCATATATTATTTATTTAGTAACTTCAGTGAACAAAGATGTTACCGCTTCGAGAGAATATTTCTTACGAGCATCACGGTACAATTCTCGTGCTCTCCATTATCGATAATTAAAAGAACAAAGCGGCGCTGCGGTGAATATTTTTTTCTCAAATAATTTCATAGGATTATTAAATCATAATTTCCAACTTATACAATTTACGATCGAATTGTCTAACGTGATATTGTTTATTACTCTTCACTAAATATTTTCCACAAAGCTAAAACCATCAATTTACCATTGATATGAAATTACATTCAATTGTAAGAAAATCAAATGCTGTCAAAAATCATTGTATCATAACAATTGTAATAATTAACATATCGATATGGACAATCCGAACATGGCCGATGATCGCCGTTTCCCTCATTCGAGGGTAAAATTTCGTTAATTTGGAAAACACGGCCAAAAGCTGGCTTCCTGACAAAGACTCGTATCTTGATGTAATCCGCGTATCGTGGCTAATTAAATTAATTAACATAGCGGGACAATACGCCACGCTGGATGGTCTTTTGTTCCACTGGAGCTTTGATCAAGAATCTCCCTTTGTGGAATCAAACCGGCAATTGTGTCTGACGTTTGATATTCAATTTCGCGTTCCCATTTTTAGTTGGACTCCACGCGAAGAAGCTTACTCAATGCTTTCTTTTTCGACGTTTCATTTTCGCCAACAATTCCCATTTTTATGCGGCTCTGACGCGTGAGGTATTGTTAAACAAGATTATATGGTACTTTTGTTCCTTCACTGTTTTCGAGTCACGACAATTGTCAGCATGATAACACATGGAACGTTACAATAGAATATTGTTACGCTGAATTTTTTTTTACAATTTAATCAAATTAGGTCGCTTTCTATTCGACTTGTTTCTAACCGAAAATGAAAAACTTAAGTAACAATTTTTCTTTTTCATCCATTAAAATTACATCGAGGTATAATTGTATCTTAATTTAAAATTATTCAGCTTCCAAAGCAATCGATCTTGTCCCAAGAAAATCACAAAGAACTATCTATCGGAGATCTATCTGGCACGAGCTGAAAAAAAAAGAACACAATAACACTAGAATCCAGACTTCCCTACCTGCAGGATAAAAAAAAATCCTCGAGCCCTCCTCTTTCGCTCGCTCAAACACGCTTCCAAAACCATCAAACCCAAACTAAACCGCTAGTCAGCCTCTCCACCGTTCTCATCAAAGCATTTCGAACTCGCGTTCGTCTATTTCCGCGAAACCGTCGTCGTCGGGTTGCGTCTGCGGCGACACAAGAATCTCTTCTCCGTTCGTTCCCATCGAAACACTGTTCCTCGACTATGCTTCGAATCGAACGAAGCAATCAAAAAAGAAGAGAAACACGCGAGAGAGAAAAAAAAGAGAAAAAAAATAAACGATGAGAACGAAGCACGAAAATCGAGGGACGTAGGGGAGACTCGAGCAGAGAAGGGGAGAGGAAAGAAATAGAGCGGCGGCGTCGCGATATCGGCGGCCAATAACGCTCGCGGACCATCCCCGCCGTTAAAATCGCTTAAACCATCCCCTCCTCCATGGGCTAGATTTATCGTGAAAGGGCTTAAAAAAAGGAGACCAGGCAAAGGGGTAGAGGAGAGGTGAAAGAAGGACGACGATATATATTCCCTGGCTCCGTGGAGTCCTCTTCGCGGGGGGTGGCTTTGTGAGCGTGCACAGAAAGAACGCCAGACGCGGAGAACGCGCTGGAAGAGGGTGAGAGAGGCTGGAAGAGGGTGGAAGAGCGTGTGAGAGGGTATGATAGGGTGAGAGATGGCGAGAAAGAAGAGTGGACGAAGAAAGAGAAGAGGGAGGACCGGGGTGGTGTTTCGTGTAGCCGGCGGGAGGCGAGAGCGAGGGAAACGACAGCAACCACCCCAATTTATAATATTTATCGCCGCTAGCCGATAATGGAATTTCGCCCGGCGCGTTTATGCGCGTATATATACGGCCTTGGCCAGCCCCTCTTAAATCCTGAAACGGGACGTATGGCCGGTTTCCACCCTCTCGTGATATCCCTCGTAAATACGCGTTACCGGTCGGATATATTTTTTCATTGTTTTTAATTTACTTGCTCGGTTTTTTGTTTCGTTTCGTTTCTTTTTCTTTCTTCGCTTTTGTTTACTCTTGGGCGAGAAGTTTGATGGAAATTGAGCTGGAATTTGTTCGCGAGAGGAACCGTTCCTTCGTTCCTGTACAGCGAGACAGTTGTAGAGCATGGATAAATCAAGCGCGGGAAATGTGGTTTAATCAATTTATTGGGGTTCGTACTCGAACGTGTTCTTTAAGATCTGAAGTTTTACATTTTATATGTAGCAGTATCTATCATACCATACCATCGCGAATATCTGCGAAACTATGCAGATGAAACTTTTTCGGACAAAAGCGATTCGATGCATTGGGCAAAAAAAAAAGAAGTCGTTACGATCAAATGACTAACTTAAAAAATTGTTCCACTCGTGTAAGGCCATAGATATTCAACGACAATTTTTATCGATCCACCCTCTGCGCACACAAAGAACTCAAACATCCCGCCGAGTTAGAATCCCTCTCCAAAATTCGTCACGTTGAATTCATTAGCCGACCGATTCCAAATACTCGTCCATTCAACATCACGCTTTGTCCGCTCGACCATCGAAGCGAAATCAGCGTCTAGGCTGTAAATCGCGCAGCGAGAAGCTTATCGATTCGCGCGAACGAAACGGAAAGCGGGCAGAGGGAATGGCGCGTAACGAGCGGCTCGTAAATACGTTTCGTCGCGTATCACCTATCCCCCGTTTGTCCGGCCACAGGCTACATACGCGGTCGTGTTTATGCTCGCGCGGATAATGCGTTCCGTTATAAATTCTGGCCCACAATGTAACGCGATCCACGTGTCTATTTGCGACACGGACGCAGTTGCCTCTCTTCCTCTCCCTTTCTCACTGTTACACACAGCTCCCCGTACAAACCGTTCGAGCAGCACGCGCAAATGCACGCCGCAAACTGGACACGTCACAGCGTGACCGGTTCGCTAATTAACCCTTTTCAATTTTCTCTCAAATATTGACGCGTGTGCGAGAGAGCGGACGCTCAACGGCTCGAGGTTTGGCCGATCGCCGCGAAATTGCGAGATTTCCGGCCGACTGCTTCCGAATCGAATCGCCGATCCCCCCTTTTTATTCATTAACGGCAACTGCCGGCACAGAGGCCGTCCTCTGGGACTGTTTGTTCGAGGCACATGCTCGCGCGAATCTGGGACACCGTACGCGCACGAGCTTTTGTTGTCTTCCTGGATGCTTCTTAATTGTGTATTTAGCGATTCCGCGGGGAGAAACGCGACGCGGATGAGGAGAATCGGGCGGACGTTGCTTGGTATATTTTTACCGGGGTTGGCTTTGGAATATTACTTGCAAGAAGGATGAGCGTTAAGTTTGCAGAAGAGGTAGGATTTAGGATAGTTGAATTTAATGGTCCCTGTTGCGCGAATGGTAATTGTACTGGCGATGGTAGTTAATGATAATTGATACTTGAATTAAATAGCTGGACTGTGAGTATTTTGAGATATACAGGGTCCGTGAATAATGTATTTTGCACGGTATATAGTTGATTACAAAAGTATTTTTTAGGAATTATAGATTTGGGAATGAAAAGAACTAAATTAAGATTTGTTTTTTAACAGACATTTAAGGATTTATTTTACAATAACGCGTGACACATTTGAAATAAAATTGAATATATAAAGAAGAAAATTGTATTTTAAGAAGGTGGCTGGATACTTTTGTAATCAGCTATATATAATAGACACATGAATGCACCAGTGTCTACGAAGTGGAAAAGTGGAAAAATAGAAAAAAGGATATGGAAACATTTCCGGATAATTCCATAACGATCAATACTTAATAAATCGAGCTTCTGATACAGGTTTCAGCTTTTTACGAAGAACAAAGACCATTTAATGTTCATCGATAACAATAATGAGACAAACAAAAATATATTAATTGTAAGATAAAAAATGACTCGTTAATAAAAACCAACCTACAACGACCTACTGTTCCCCCGATTACTAAATTATTAGAATCTCAAAAAGCTGACTAGAACTGCGGTAAATTTAAAAGGTGTCTGGCTAAAATCACGCCAAAGACAGCTATTAACCGTTGAATGCCGCTCGGTATTCGCCTCGGCAACGAGGATTGTTCGAGATTCTTGCAAGGTCGCGCGCACACGAACGCGTGGGCGCGAGACGCGGCGAAGGGGATGGAGCTAGTCAAGGCGAATTTCTCGATAACCCAAGTTATTAACTCATAAAGGCCGAGTTAAGGCCGGGTTAGGGGATGAAGCATCCCCCGCTATTATCGCGAATTTACATACCCGGGAGCAAGGGTGACGAAGATGAAGACACAACCCTCCCTTTACCCTCCACCCTTCGCCCTCTCGTTCCTCGACAATAAAAGCTCGCGCCCTGAAGTATAATGGTTTAATGTAGACGTCGTCGCTTCGACGAGCGACGGCGGACGTGGAAATCTGGATGGTTGATTAATGACGTCGGCAAACATAGATTATTTCGCTGCTTGGATGGAGAATCATATCTCTTGGGAATTTTAACGCTGAAACTATCCAAGTGCTCGAACGACGGGTTCGTAATTTCTTATGGAAATTATACGTACGTTTCTTATCATGTATTTCTAACAGTAAGTATTTTTCGCGACTTTTTTTTTAAATATATGATTAAAGATTTGTTTCGTTATATATTTTTTTTTAAATATCTATTAGTGTGGGTTTTTTTATCTTTTTTTGTATTTTTTTGTATAAATAGGTAGAGTTTAATTGTTGGTAGCTTTGGTATCAAAAAAGTAGTATTGGTAAATTGGCGATGATTTTATAACTGTACGTACTGTATAATATTGTGTGAAGGTGTATTATGAAGACAATGATTTGAAATGTATATAAAAAATTTGAGGAAATTATTTAGAACGCAATGAAATAAAAAGTATGGACTGGCGATCGCGATCGTCCGATTTGAATATAATAGAGAAAGCAGGGAATTAGTTCAAACATTTGTGAATTAGAAACAAATTTACCGAGATATTTATGAAATGCATGGAATCAGATTTCTATCCTTGCTTTAAGTTTTAGGAGTAGCCATATTAAAAAAGCGAAAGTTTTCTATTTTTGTAGACATATAAATAAATTTCTTTCTAACTGAATTTTCATAGAAATTTTTTTTTCTTCTGATTTGAAATTAATGAAACTGATTTAATGAATTTACGTAAAAGTAGTATTACTATAACTATTATTGATTTAGAGAATTAGATCATGTAATTGATTCATTACAAAGATGTTGCTTTAAAAAATCGTAAGCTTCGCCCACTCGACTTTAAATCAATTTGCGGTCATCATGGATACTTTACATTTCTCGAAGACGCAAGAGTGTTTCACTTTCGAAACAATTACGCCGCGAAAGGGGAGCAACTTTTAACAACACTTTTCTCTTTATGGTCGTTATAGTGCCAAAGTAACGCGGCTACGCTCGCGTAAACAAGTACGCTTTACAGCTTAGGTTTAAGACATAAGTTTTTAATGACCGTCAGTGGACCCCTAACTGGATTGCATTAACGCTTTCAGGTGTGTATTGCCATGAGTTAATGGATTTTGCGAAATACACCAGAGGTTCCAACATACAACGCCTCTTACGCTGTAACAGTTTTACCATTCTTCCTACCTATTTTTAAAAACCTTTTCCAGCCTACGATTTTTCACAACAATCACATCCTGTTCGTTAATTTATCCGATCCTTCGATCGCACACCTAATTTCCCGTGAAAAGCGTAATGGAAAAAATGGACAGGCTAGGAGATAAGGAAAAAGAAAGAAAAAAAAAAAGAAGTTACCAGCACGGTAAGAAGAATAGCGTACAGCTCAATCGGAGTAAGGACAAAGAATGAACGAGATAAAGGGGTGGAAAAAAGGGACGAAAAGGGATAGCGATAAAGGGAGGACAAGTCCGTTGAGATGTGAAATGGGTTTAATTAATCTCCTCCTAATTGTGTCAGAGACCTGAGATTTCCAGGGACGTATTAATTTATGCCGCCAAATTATGCAGCCCCAGCAGGCGAACGCTTTTGCTATTTCTCGACCGTTCAAGACTTCACCGGATCCGCTCTGTAATTGCACAGAATGTTCAAATGGCTCTGACTTCAGTGTCCCCTCTATATTTCCGCCACATATTTCAGTTTTTCGCGATCAAAGTGTGTCTAAAAATTTCATATCGATTCCACGATCCCATGTAATTGGAAATAAAAAAAAAAAAAGAAAAAAAGTTAAACATGAGAGCCATTCAAAACAGTAGTATAAGTCAATAAATAAGGTTTTCAGATATTTTAGAGATACGGTAAAAAAATTCTGTAAAAATTTTAAGCAATAATTTGTGAACACAATTATTTTTCTTTTTTTAATTCTGGTTTAAAATACAATTTTCTAGCTCAATTTTTAATTTTAATCCTTTGCACTCCACTGGCGTCGCTATGACGACATGTGCAATTTTTTAAAGAAATTATGTTTTAAGTTAAACTTTTTTGTCAGTTCAATTTTTTTTTTTTATTTTACTTTAAAACAAAGCAAATTTTTCTTTTTTTCTTTTTTTCTTTTCAAAATGACACTAAATATTTAACACAGTCCTGTGAAAGTTAAAACAATTCAGGAGTGGAAAGGGTTAACAGGACAGCGAATATATAACCAATAAACTGCAAGTATTACTAAGATATTACCAAGAAGAAAATATCGAGCAACAAATCCCTACTCTTCTAACTACTCAACGTCCTCGAATTATTCCTCAAAGACAACACTCCAAGTACTTCTATTCCTAGCCTTGGGAAGTCTTAGTCCACAATGCTTCTTAAATCGATCAGCAATCAATAATTCCCTTTGCAGTATCAACCAAGTCTAATACCCTCTCCTACCACACGCTTCATATTTCATTCACAAAGGACCTTTATCTACCTGATCGCAAAACTAATAAGATCGAACAGCTCGTTACTGCCGATCTTAATAAAACCTCCAAAAAAGAGGAGGCTCTTTTATCAGATTCTTCATGAGAATGTCACATGAAACGAAATCGGTTTACGGTATACAGTCGTACGGGAAAAATGGCCAATTCGACGCTAATGATTCCCATGGATCGATACGATGGCACTTTTAGACGGTTAATTTCACAGGATTCTTGTTAAAAAGAACAAAACTACGGCAACGGGTGGAAGAACGAAGAAAGCATCGATTAAAATGACCAAGGAACTACGTGTCGCTCGATAGCTCGGCGTGTTAGTAAACTTGCGCTCATATCGTGGACGAGTGTGGAGCCAAGAGATAGCGGCCGGTACGTCAAAGAGAATAAACGATCGATACTCGATGGCCCCTTTGTCGAGGGATTAGCTCGCGGCTTCTACGTGCACACGAACGGAGAGGCCGAAAGGGAGGAAGACGAGCCAACAGAGACCAGAGAAATCCTTGCACTGAGCGTAAGCTGCGGCTACTCGACCACCCAGGAACCGCATTACACGGCTGATCCGGGCAAAAATTGTTTCCCTTCAAACAGTATCGAAGGGAAAGCACGAGATCGAGCGAATTGTTGTTGTTTGTTCGTTGAAGATGAGGGAAAGAGCGATCTTTTTCGCGTGCAAAATTACGATTTCTTTCACTGCTTGATTTTCTATTTCTGTTAAAACTCGTAGCTGGTGTGGTGGCGTCTGACATATCGTACTGTATTCTACTTGAATGTTAAATATTTCAGATTGTTTTGTATGTCGATGCAAGCGGTATGAATTAAATTTTGTTTGTGAGAATATATAGAAGTTGTAGCCTGGAAATGTAATTAATAGACGCGTTTGGAGTGTGTTGTCTTTGAAGAATAATTTGAACAAGGATTTATTGTTAGAAAAAAGTAGGGGAGGTTTTTTAAGAGTTATAAAGAACGGAGCTTATGCAGCAGTTTAATATTTAGCGTGTTTTTAATTTTGAGATCAAATTTAACGCGAATTATTTAATCGTTTAATTTTCCCTTGAAATTTCTATAGCTCCGGTTTCTAACACCTTTATTATTCACCACCGCTGACATTTTGTCCGAGGAAATTGTTTTCGCATTTTTACGTCATTTCAGGAAGAGAAAGCGCGTCGTCGAAATGAATTCTTGCACTTTTAACGCGCAAATGGCACGACAAGTATCCAGAAAGGAACGAAGTTAAGCCAGCAATGCGCCGTTCCGTTATTTCATGATGAAGGCACTTGCAGTTAAATGGAACGAAGAAATGGTATCTCGAGTTGTTCCTTCATTTTGTTCCACCCCGTTCCCCTTTTACGGGGTTACACTGAATTGTAAGTTCCCTCTTCTATAGTTCTTGTCTTTGTGAGGAACGCGTTTTTAATTAACCTTTAAATAAAATTCATTACCATGCATCTTGTGCATCGTTGTGCATGCAATTTTTAGAGCACGTAAAAGTAATTGAAGACACCATTGATTATTATTTTTATCGGTGCAAACAAAAATATAATCGTTGTATTTAACTGTTTCATCTAATTCTATGTAACAATTAATAATTATGAATTCTTCACAGAATTTATAAAATTCTATATTCAAATATTTGTACGCATGGAAGATTTTCAATAATAAAACAAATTTTTATTTTATCCAGTCTAAAATTATTTTCAATCACCAGAAAACTATAAATCGCAAAATTCAGTGGCAATCTTTCAAGAAATAAAAAGATCAACACATTTAATTCCATATTAAAATACCTGTAGAGATCTAAGTATTTTTAATAATCAAATAATTTTTCATTCCTTTTTTTTAAATTATTTTTATTTACCAGAAAATTATTAATCACGAAATTTAGTAGCAATCTTTCAAGAAGCTTCCATATTCTAAGAAATAAAAAGTTCAACACGTTTAATTCCATATTAAAATACCTCTAAAGATCTAAGTATTACTTAAAATAAAATAATTTCTCCTTTCTTTTTTTTTTTTAATTATTTTCATTTACCAGAAAACTACTAATCGCTATGTTTAGAAGCTGATTTTCAAGAAGCTTCCAAACTTGAAGAAAAAAAAAATTCCAACACCTTTAAAATGATTCGAGTGCAATAATAAATATTTATACGAGTATAAGTTCACTAAAAATTTATCCACTGCAATTCTATATCAGATTCCAGCGTTTAATCGCGTTTTCTGCCTCGTGGGCGCCATTTTCTAAAACACCTCTATTTTCATTCCTTCGGATGGACGTTCGTCCGTGGCTTGAAGGATATAACTCGAAGATGAAAGCAGACGATAGCAGGATTGAAAAGAAACGAGAATCCCCCAACATAATTCTCAGAAATGGAAAGGACCAACGCTCTTATTGACCACGAAGAAGAGACGAGGTTAGGTTGACACATGGACGCACACTTTACCTTTGCAGCGTACCCTTTTTGTCCTGGCTTTCATTTTATAGATGGATTGCCGAGGTTTACGTTCGCGCGACGAACAAGACGCGGCTCTACGTTCTCTATCTACTTCGAGAACCAATCCGCTTCCATTTACCCGAAATATATCTTCGTTTTTGCAATGTCTTGTACATCACGATGATATTTAATTATCGTGTCGCAGAGAAATACAATTTTCCTTTCTTTTAGAATTTATAGTGCAATTTAGTGTCACAATTTTATTAATTTTTAATAACTGTTCGTTATTTTGGAACGTTTTATAGCTAGGAATTTTGCACGTTTGTTAAATTGTTTCGCGAAGCAGCTAAATAAGTAACTGCACGAATATTTTATCACTGAAACAATTTTAACACTAGAACTAGCGAAATGATCAAAATTGATTGTTCGTAATTTTTCACAGATTTTTTATAAATTAACTAGGAAGCATTTTATGTGATTTTCAATAATTTTCTGTTTAAAATTTGGATAAAGGTTCGTCTCTATTGCATTAGTTATTATTTGATACACTTTCATTCTGATTTTTTACATATAAATAAGTATACATTAATTGTTTGTAGTTCTAGTATGAAAAATTAATTTTTATATTTTTCAAGAACTTTTTAAAATCAATACTGTAATAACATTTTATCAAAAATAATTAAATTGCAAAGAAACGTAAACTGATTTCAATGCGTGTCTGACCAAGATCTTCCGTATCTACTTACGCGTACCTACGAATCTTAGAATTCAATATTTAAATCATAAATTTACCAGTAAAATAGTAACTACTTAACAATGATAATGTTAAAAATAAATTACACGTTGCTAATTCCTAAGTACGTTTATCTTTACATTGTTCCGAACAAAATCTGAATCTAGTTTCATTTCTTTTTATATAAAACCTCGGGCATGGAAAGCGGAGAACGTTTCACGGTCCACCCACGCCTATTTCAAACAAATCAACGAGTCTCTTCATTGGTCGTAAAGATCGTTCGTTCGTTATTAACTCAGCAAACACCGAGTATCACGGAAGACCAATATTTTACGCCGAGAACACTCTCCAAAACGTCGATCGTATCCGTTTGGAGTTTGCCTTCCGCGTTCAATTCTTCATCGTCGATGTGTATTTACGCCTTGCTGCGTTCAGAATTATTGTGTAACGATTCATTCTTAACGACCGTCAAGTTCTTCGACTGTCTCCAAGATGAGTACAATATGAAGGGCGATTAGTTTTTCTCTGCGCGAATCGTGAAACGATCAATATTTGGGAAACGTTCCGATAAATTTATAACTATCGGATGAACTACACGTATAATTAATTTTATAAAAGGATATGAATTTTTTTCTCAACGAAATCGCAGGGAATATTGACTATGCAGGTAATGGAAAATCGTTTTTCTGTGTATCGGTGTATTATTAAATTTCTATTGAAGGATATTAAGATATTAATATTAAGAAAAAAAAGAGAGAAGGTTATTACATATACTTCTCTAAGATTATAGAGAAAAAAAAAACAAATAAGATGTCTTACGAAGGTTTGAAATTACATTCGTTTACATTTGTTTGCATTTCCTCGTAAAACAAAAACGCTAAAAATTATAAAACAATCTCAAAAAAATGCTACGCGTTCCAACACCTTTTCCGTCCCATTTCCCTCGTTTCCATCGACACTTTGTCTTCCCTCGCGCGTACAAAGCACCGACAAGAATGCACGCGCGTCGTGGCTCGCGCAAAATTCCCAATTACATCGAGAGAAATCGACTCTCTGTTCCTTCTCTCGCCTGTACGGGTGTATGCGTGTGAACCTTGACGATCTTCGGGGGAAGCCGAATGCGGAGCCGGTCGATCATTTTCGACTGGAGAAGTTCGAGCACCCTCGCAGTTTCGAGAGCTGGATTAACGAGTTTCCTCAAAGCGGTTCCTGACGCAGAGAAGCAAAAGGGTGGAGAAAGGAGAGGGTGGGACAGGCACTGTCAGAGATTCCGGGGAATGACAAAGTCTCGAGACGATCGTTAAATCCATTCGTAACTCGGGGAACTGGTCGCTTTGACTGATGGGAGATGTCGCGGTTAGAACAAATCACTTTTGTCGCTAATGCCTTAGACGTTATTCCGGCGTCTGCACGAAAGACTGCGCTCGCCGAGGAAAGCTATTGCACGTGAAACGAAGTGTAACGTTGGAGAGGAATTGTCCGTCCTTATTTGGAAGAGTTAAACGTTTGTCTTTGTACGCTCAAGATTGGAATTGTTCTTTTAAGTTGCACCGCTATTATAATTTTGTTTTCCAATATTATGCTAATCGATAGTCTGCTTTTCTTAACCATCATTTGTCTCTCGTGTCAATGTGACATATTTATCATAAACGTGCTTTGTACATTGCTTTTTAATTTTATTTCATTTCTTTTCTTTTTTTTTAATAAAAGGAATTACACGTTTAATTATCTATCTTTTGGATTTATTTTTACTGCTGTGTCAATTTGATATCAGAGGACAAATTAAGTTGAAAAAAAGAGGAATTGATAAAGGTTAAAACGTTGAATATCACGTGGACCATCGACGACCCATGGTAATTAGCGGAAATAAAATTTTCATTAGGAAATTGCAGCTGTTGTTTGCAATACTATGCAAAATAAAGTAGATGCAAGGGAAGATAAATATATCTGGGCTTTAGTACAAGCGCTATTTCTTCCTAATTATATATTCTAAAGTAGCCTTCTTGCATGGGTTTAAAATTTTATTACACTTATTTTACACTCACAATCAGTATGGAATATTTTAAGAAAAAATATTATTTCCAATCGTAGAAAACTAACACTATTTTATAGGTGATTCTTCCCTATGGTTCTTAAAAGTTTCTCAGTCCACAATACCTTATTATTAATTCAGCAGCTACACACGTTATCGTCTATTCACTCGCTTCAATAATGTATCAAATACAAAACACTGAAGTACCGTACATAATTTCCCCCCGATAATTCCCAATCTTACAAACCGAAGCTACGGTCAAACTTTGAAACTTAAAAATTAAACTTCATCACAAATACACACAGTCTTCACTATATTTGGACCATAATTCGCACCGCGAGTATTACTCCCAATTTTAAGACAAGGTGTTCAAACAATCGCACATGTTAACGTCTCTCTTTCTCCCAAAATTTCCATCCAACGTCCAATTTATCATATCGACGACCTCGATAAAAGCGATTCAACGAATACATGGTTTCATGGAACGATCCATCGTCACCGACCTATCGCCACTTGTTGCTACATGTTTCGAATGCCGGTTCCCTCGCGAGAAACCGCGATCGTGTTCTACCTGTATGTCCAGCGGCATCCATTGGACACCTCTTGCGAGTTCCCGTTGGCTCCGTCAGATTCTTCGGGCGTGTTTGGCCGCGTGCCAACACGATGAGATACCCGCTATACTCTGGGCAATTATACGTATTGTTATCTTGGCAGAAATCGTCGGGTATTTTTGGATAATTAGGCTCAGCTGCTGACGCAGCGTGGATGATATGTAGAGATGCACTCGAGGTTGCGTCACGATTCTGGGAACCATTTTATGGAAGCTTCTGCGTGCAGAGGAGAGGCTGGTTGGTTGCTTTTGTTCTGGGACAACGATCTAAGTCGGGAGGTTAGATCGTGAGTAATAGTTTCTCTCGGTCTGCCAGATGATTTTCGGTGGAAACGAACCGTTTCGAGACGTTTTTGTCTCGGACACGGGGTATTTTTCATCGGAGATGATTTAGAAAGACGCTTTAATTGCGACGGTGAATTGGAAATAATTTTCTTGGGAGCAAGTGGGTCAAGGTTTCGACTGTGATACAAGCTTCTGAAAACTTTATGATACCGCTTAAAAATTTTCTCTTTACGACGCACTTAAAACTCGATCCGGACAAACGTCTCAGATTTACTTTCTCCTACCTTAACACTTGCCGTTTAACTGTTTCTCGCGAGTATTTCCGTGGATGTTCTTCACCATTCTCACGCAAACGCATCCTCCTAAATTTACCATAACTTTACATTACGGTTCAACGTGAAACTCATCCTCCTTGGATTTCACCCCTTCAGACGTAATTGCTGTTGGCGCAAGTGGTCCCCTAACAGTCCTACGTACCATCACACCGAATAAACTTCCTGCTTCGTGTCTCACAATTCATATTACGTTACCACGCTTCGTGTATCGTGTCTCAACAATTCGGCTGCGAATGATTGGCACAAAAAAATTGTCGTTTTAACTTCTTGCTTGCGAAGCAGTTCTCTAGTAAATTTGATTTTATTACGCACACGGGTGTTCTTATTTTATCGGTATGTGGAATAAGTCCGTGGTTTATCAGTATATAGAAAACAGCCCTATCTACTTTGAAGTTCTACAAAATATCAAATCCTCCGGTTCACAAACTTATTCGGTCGCAGAATATACTATACAGATGCCTATATTATGTCTATATTATACAGACAATCATTCGATATCCTAATTTTAACAAGACACTAAATAAAACATTAAAATAAAAAAAAAGAAAACCATGAATACCATTTTCCGAACAAATAAATTTTCCTTAAATTTTATTAAACGGCAGCTCAACAAAAAAATGTTCAACTTTCTCTAATTTATTTAACCTATCGTATCCACGAAAACTCTCTGAAAATCACTTCCAACAAAAACAAATCGTCTGTTCAAAATCCTGGCACACGTTCTTCAATCCGAGCTCAATCTGCAAGATCGGCTATCACGAGGAATCGGCTGTAGCACGCTTGGTCGGCTCGAAATGGTTCTCCGCGGCGGCGTTCAGCCTCGACGGTCGAGAGAAAGGGAGAAAGAGTGGATAACAGGCGGGCTAACCGGCTCAGGGAATCGCGAGGAGCGCAGGAAAGGCTCGCGAGCATCCATCCGGGTGTGCCGACGTAGTACCAGACCAGGCCGGGCTCTGCACTTGGCGTGAAAGGCTGTTAGCATAGGAATGGTTCAGCCTCGAGTGGAGTGGTCCATTGTCGGGTCAGCCGTTCGTAGAAGTGCCATCGGCCTCCGAGTGTCGTATATACTGGGAGAAAGAACACCTAGCTCTCCCACAACCCGTCGTCGTATCGAGAGAACGGGACAACAATGGACGAGGAGGACGGTGTCCCGGCCGGCTGCTGGATTCTCCTTGTTACACAACCGTCTCCCCATTGTCCTGGCTGTTTGCGCTTTGCCGCGCCCGTGCGCGACCGCTACGACTCGCTCCAGCCCGCCCACGCTTCTTTCAACGGCCACTCGTGAAATGGTTATCCGCTATGGTTTAGAAGTCGCACGGAATATCTCTCCGTTGAACGACTCGCTTCTTCTTTCCTTCTCGTGTTCTCTCTCTCTTTCTCTCTCTTTCTGTCACTCTTTTTCTTTTTTTCGCGATGTCAACGTGACACTGGAAGGGTGACTTCTGAATTCGAGCGGCTTGCGTGTCGTGTTTAGTTAGGATCGTGTGGCGTAAATAGTACGAAGAAGATTTGGCCAACGTGGAGCAAATGAAGAAGTGATTCTTCATGTGATTCCAGTTTAACGAAGCATAACTGTGTGGATGATTAAATAAAGTACAGTTTTTCGTGGATTCTAGTTGCAATCGAATACTCCTGTTTACTCTTAAACGTAGGTCTTGATCTAAATTTTGATCGGCGATAGAAATTCTAAAGAACAATTCATTCTTGCTTATATTTTAAGTCGCTTTGGACTCGAGATGTTTCACAATCCTTTTGCAATATCTTAAAGTGTTTTTAACACTTCGGAATGTTACTGGTATGCAAAGTGTTGCGTTCTTTATTCCGTTACTGTCTTATTAATAAACTATGAAACACCCTTTTTAAATACTGATAAATAGGAAAAAACAGTGTATAGAAATAATAAGAAATTAATAGAGCTGAGCAAAGAAATTACTATACAGAACAGTCGCGAGAGTGTTAACAATAATTAATCCTCACAATTCCTATAGATCCTACAAATCATCAAAACTACGGACAAAATTACCATCTTCGATCGACACCTGCCGACACGATCCGCCGGTACACCTTCGTCAGTCGTTCGCGTTAACATACCTTCGCAACACGTGAAACGACAAAAAAATCCATACACGTGTTTCGCAAAGCTCGAGCGAACCAATTAATCACCGGTCGGCCAAAATAAACGAAAAGCGCAATTAGCCATGCCGACTGCGTAACAGAACGGAGAATAAACGACCATCCCCTACTTTAGTTACTCGACGATAAAATTGTCTTTCCGGTTCCCCAACGTACGCCGAGAAACACGTGCTAAGTGGCCAGATGTCTATCACGGCCCAAGGCTGCTTCCGCGTCAGCGTTGCGTGAAACTCGTCCGCTCCAACTCGCCCGCGCGTTTATCTTCGCTTCGAGCGAGAATTCTTCGCCGCTGCATAATAAACTGTCTCCCTGCGTGTGCTTCTGTTTCCGTCTTTTTCCACTGCCTCGTAAACACGGCAGATAAAACAATAAAATTATGGAACCGAGCCAAGCAAAACCGCCTCTCGCGACGTTTTCTCTCTTCGTTCTTTTCTGGCTTCCTCCACGACAATCCGCGTCTGCTCGGCTCTCTTTCGCTCTCTTTTCGTGCGCAAATCTCGCGTACGACGCACGCCGCTTTATTACCGAGTAATTTCGGGAAATAAGCCAACGCGGAAAATTCCTCGTCACCCTAGCAACTGTTTTCCCTTTTCACGCCATCTTGCGCTCTTAGTGCCACGATCATTGGGTATCGATGCTGAAATTTTTTAATCTTCCACAATTTTAGGTTACGAATGACGTCGGATCATATTTATCTGTTTATTGAATATCTTCGTTACGCGCACGAAGGAGGAAACGAAAAGTGACAGAAATAGTTATTTAATATAATTCTATGTGATCAAGTTATCTCTTTGAATTATTCTCGGATTTCACCGCGGAATTTTCAACTCGATACATATTTATGATAAATAAGGAAGAATATGGAAAATAATGATTTATCACATATACATTAACGATTGGAAGAGATTGAAACATCAGACACGCGGCAATCATAAAAATAAATACTACAACCTCAAAAGAATGATCGATTTAAGACATTCGTATATAGTAAAAAATTATCCCTATTAATAATTATTATTGAAGATACGGGACACAGGAAGCGACCAAATGGTCGACCGTGTCTTCCTGTTTCCGAGGAAAAAGCAGGGTACCCAGCTATAGACAACTATGGCTCGTCTTCGCTTGAACTTGCCTATCGATCACTTTGTCTGCCCTATCGTCGTGTTCTACTACTGCGACACTCGCTACCGCCAGCCCTATCGCGACTGCTATCTTCCCCAGTGGCATCGCTGTAACCATTGCAGACAGGTACCGTCCTGGCTCGTATGTCACTATTACCAGCACCATTTCTCTTTTTGACTCTCCTCGCACCTAGTTCGCCTCTTTCGGTCTCTATCGGACAGCCAGACAAACCGAGGAATTCTGTTTTTCCGGTGCGAACCGACCGACTCGAATTGATCAAAGTGCTATCGACAGGTGTAATGTAATGTGTAACAATATGAAAAGGGGAAGAGAGAACGGCGAAAGATTCGTTTAGACGGAAAAAGAGATCGTCGAAGATATTGTTTTAAAAATTTTCGATTGAAATTTCATTTGAATTTCAGATTGAAGATTAATACAAGCTTCTTAACCCTTAACTGGTAAGGCAGCGTCTGACATATCCTACTGTTTTCTACTTAAATATTAAATTTTTCCGATTTTTTTAGGGTAAGAGACGATTAAATCTTTTTGTAAGGTATGTTAACCGGAGCAGTATTAATAAAAATTTATTTATAAGAAAACATTAGAATAACCATCGTTTTAAAAGTTCTATGGGGCTCCTTAGACTTCACCTCACCGGTTAAGGGTTAAGCAAAGAAATATTCACGCAATACTACAAAAAAACATTAGTTAAGGGTTAATATTTATTCTAGTATTTTTAAGTTAGCTATCTGTGTTCCTAATGTTCCGATTATTATTAATCTTTCCATGATTATGGACAAATATACAGGTTTTCGAGTAAATTCTATAGTCCAAGAGCCTATAGGCATTTATTCCAATTCTTTGGTCTTCGGAATAGCGTCTATATTATGGAATATACTTTTAAATTTTCAAAAACAATATTGGAATAATTTAATACTTAAACTATTATACGAATTAAATATTAATTATCCGGATAATATAATCAATGACTGTATTAATAATCGTTTAATATAATTAAACTATACAATATATGTATTGAAAATAAAAAAATATTTACGGTTGTAAGCGTGAAATAAGTAATTCTATAAATTCCAATTTCGTACAGCTATTTCATACCGCCAATCGAACAAACACTTAGTATCAATAATGTTAAGAAAAGCGATTCGAATAATTCACACGGTTCGTCTTGAATAAATAACACATACCATCAACGACGTTTAACTCTCGCCAAGATCGCGACGCAGCGACAAAACACAGGCCGGATAAAGAATTAATTATAACTGTGTCGCGAGAAGCCACCGAAATTTCTACGGGCGAATAGTGGATGGTAAAAAGAAGAAGAGGTGAAATAAAACTTCAGTTTGGTGGGATGCTTACCGTACCAGCCGTGCAGGAATATTTTTACAGAATTTCCAGCGGTTTTGCAGAAAAAAAAGAGAAAGAGAGAAGCAAAGAGCATTAAAAGGAATTTGAATATTCGCAGCATTTTCNAAGAAATATTCACGCAATACTACAAAAAAACATTAGTTAAGGGTTAATATTTATTCTAGTATTTTTAAGTTAGCTATCTGTGTTCCTAATGTTCCGATTATTATTAATCTTTCCATGATTATGGACAAATATACAGGTTTTCGAGTAAATTCTATAGTCCAAGAGCCTATAGGCATTTATTCCAATTCTTTGGTCTTCGGAATAGCGTCTATATTATGGAATATACTTTTAAATTTTCAAAAACAATATTGGAATAATTTAATACTTAAACTATTATACGAATTAAATATTAATTATCCGGATAATATAATCAATGACTGTATTAATAATCGTTTAATATAATTAAACTATACAATATATGTATTGAAAATAAAAAAATATTTACGGTTGTAAGCGTGAAATAAGTAATTCTATAAATTCCAATTTCGTACAGCTATTTCATACCGCCAATCGAACAAACGCTTAGTATCAATAATGTTAAGAAAAGCGATTCGAATAATTCACACGGTTCGTCTTGAATAAATAACACATACCATCAACGACGTTTAACTCTCGCCAAGATCGCGACGCAGCGACAAAACACAGGCCGGATAAAGAATTAATTATAACTGTGTCGCGAGAAGCCACCGAAATTTCTACGGGCGAATAGTGGATGGTAAAAAGAAGAAGAGGTGAAATAAAACTTCAGTTTGGTGGGATGCTTACCGTACCAGCCGTGCAGGAATATTTTTACAGAATTTCCAGCGGTTTTGCAGAAAAAAAAGAGAAAGAGAGAAGCAAAGAGCATTAAAAGGAATTTGAATATTCGCAGCATTTTCACTCGCGCGAGAAATTTGCTTGTGCGTGCATAAAAAGGGGTGACATTCGACTCTCCGCCCCTCCCTTAGACCGTTGTTTGAGGACAAAATATTAATTATAACTTTCTTTATTAAAGAGCCGTATAGTTAACGACAATGTTTGAGTTTATTATGACAACGGGGAAAGATGATTTACTCGATCGATCCACGACGAAGGATTTTATCAGCGCTACGGGAAATTTACAGCCACCGATGCGAGTGGTGCGTGCGATAAATTAAATTAGACCGATTAAAAGTTGACTCAAGTATTTAGAACTTACGAAGCCACCGAATGTGAAATTGGAGGCGGAAGCTATTTAATTTTATCGGAGATGTATTTTAACCCTGAGTGTGAAGATCAAAAAATAAGAAACGAGATAAACAAAATCTAACAAGTATATTTCTGGTAACTTCATAATTTCACTTTAATATTAAATAAAAATAAATTGTTTTGTCCGCATTCATTTTATGCCTTTTTTTTTTTTAAATAATTGCTTATTTTTGAAACAAACAAATAACATACCCGAAGCGAAATTATATTCAAGATTGTATCAACGTGAATTATTTTTACAACATTCAAGCGTTGAATAAGAATTTCGATCTGTCTTTAGATCGTGACCATTTTATTATCTCGGGATATTGAAATAATTCTCTTCGCCAAGGTTGAAAGAGCTATTTCATAAGAAGTCAAATAAAATGTACGATGTTTAAATACCGACGAAGAAATTTCTTCCGACGATTGGTATTACTATCAAATCGAAGAATCACTATTGTATTAACGTCACGTAGCGAGCCTGTGATGAGATTGAGTTTTAATTAATAAGGAGCAGCCCAATCTGCCCTCAAGTTCTAAAGAATATCGAATCCTCCAAGTTGTTCAAGAATAATGAAGAGCCTTGGATGGGAAAAAAATTTTAATTGGCCTTCTCTGAAGCAGTTTCAAGAAGAATTTTTGCTTGATTGGATACCTTGTTTTAATCCTTAAACATAACCTGGGTTAAGATGACAAAAAGAAAGGTGATCCATCCACTGGAGAAGAATATTCGTTCTTTCGATTATTAACCCTTTGCCCTATCGTTTTTTTAATTACACTAGTTCAACTCAAAAATATTGTACGTAGTACCCTGTTAGCTTCCTCACTTATACCACACTTTCGTATTTCCTTAACACTAAACCTACCAAAGCGGTCAAAATGACTGGCCTGTAATTTCTCGTAGAAATTTTATAAATTTACAATGATGCAAATT
Source organism: Ctenoplectra terminalis (assembly GCA_019453375.1). Taxonomy (NCBI): domain Eukaryota; kingdom Metazoa; phylum Arthropoda; class Insecta; order Hymenoptera; family Apidae; genus Ctenoplectra; species Ctenoplectra terminalis. Next base: position 577,799 of record SMSQ01025892.1, on the reverse strand, counting down.
GGAAGATTTTCCGTGATTTTGTGTAAAAAATGTAGATAAACATTCATTTTCCTTACGTTATGTATTTTCTTAAAACAGCTATAATTTTTATTTCTCAGGGTACAATTAGGTCCACTTCAATCGTCGGTAGGTTTAGTGTTAAAAAGATTCGTTTCTAATATTTAAATATATAACATAAAAATATACAAATTATACAATATTACAGAATCGAACGCAAAAATTAAATACTCTAAATCCGATAAACGAATATTTAAAATCACAAAACATCATTTTAGCTCTTACAGATCCAAGGAGGACTAAATTAATCACAAATTATAAAAAATCCCTCAAAAGATATTGTAGCAAATTAAAAAAATTTCTATCAGAAATTAAGAATTGATAATTTCCGTCACTCTGGTAGTTTTAGTCTTAAAAAAGGTAACCGTAAAAATTAAATACGCCAAATCTGATAAAGAAATATTTAAAAGCAGTGTTCGATTTCATTTAAGGCTACACAGAGCCGAGAAAGATACCAGAGTTAATCTTATAAATTGAAACTACAGTTAAAGCTTAAAAGTAAGCTTTATAAAAAATAAATCGCGTTTCCATTAAACTGTAATCAGCGACACAAACGTGACTCGCGATTTTAAAGCGAAGAGTTAACCTGCCAGCACTATCATTTATACCGTCGATAATTTTTTTTGTTCACGGTCTGATACCAGGAAACGACTGCCCCTTAGATCCACGTGAGATGAGCCCTGCTTTCAGAGAGCAAAAGCCTACTTAACGGGGCGCATAAATTCCAGGAACTAGTTAGCACGCGTCCCGATATCTTGCCGAAGGAGTTTACGACGAGTAATAAACTCGCAACGCCTACAGGTTCTGCAAACAGGAGCCGACTTAATAGCACGGAAGGATTCTTCTTTTTCTAGGGAGACTGTGACGTTGCATCCGCTGTAACAAGCAGTAAAAGGAACGCGAAAGGACCCAGAAATAGTATCATCAGAACACGAACGTTAAATTTTATTTTCTTCCATCAGGACGTATCAAAGTTCTTTCTATTAACGTTCAATCGGTAGGAATTGAACAATTCAACGGTGACAGCTCGGAGAGATTTTTCTTCGCTCAGAGCTTGCAATTTAATACTTACACTGCCTTTCACAGGTTTAGTGTCACGCGTAATTTCGCGTAGGATGATTACTGTACTAGAATTTTAGAAATTAACTGTGAACTTAATTCGAGAATACGAAACCGCGCCATATTCAGATGAATAATTTTTACATTTCACAGTTTACAATATATATGTAATTAAAAAAAAATAGAAGTCGAATATTATAACGAAAACTGTGCTTCGAGTTTATTTATACATTTTTGCTTATTATGTGTATTCTATGCATTTTTGTACAAATTTTCCACAAATGCATAAAAATCTGCAGTCTACTGATAATAAAAAAAAATAACCACCAGATTCCTACCGATATCAAAAAACTTACTCTCCCAATAAAAAAAGTAATCAAACACCGCCACACCTTATAAAAAGTAACAAGAAACCCGTAAAGAATTAAAAAAACGACGTCACCGGTACGCGGAAATTAAATTTTCCTTTTTTCCCAGTGGCAGACAAAATCCTCCCTATTAATATCCCCGATTGGCGGCGGCGAAACTAGGAAGGAACGTGCTGGAAAAAAGGGAGCAATGACGTTCGGACAATCGAAGAATGAAAATACATCGGCGCGTGGCCGAGCAGTTGCAGGAATGGCACAGCGACGGGTAATTGAGTCGCGCGAATCGCGGAGAATTGATTACGCTGCCGCGTATCCGGCTCTTCTTTTTTCTTCATTTTATCCTTGTCTCCTTTCCACTTTCCCAATGGATCTCTCGTGGAAAAGAGGGCTCCTATCCCGTTTACCTACTCTCTGCCTGTCGGTGCACACTGTCTCCGCAAATCTTTGTGACATTTTCATTAACCCGCTACAGAAAACGCTCACAGAACTGCTGCGTGGAAGAGGATAAAGGGATAAGGAGAATGACAGAGATAGAGAGGGGCAAAATGGAAAAAGAGGACCGCAAACTCTCGCCCGGCATAATTAAATACGCTCTCGCGGAAATTCATATTTATACTCGAATCCATTATACGCGGGAGCTTCAACGTTTTTCTCTTCCACGCTTTCTCTGATGCTTTTCGAACCTTTTACACCGTTCACGGTCAGTGTCTTCCTTCGTCCGCGTTCCCTTTTTTGTTTAGTTTTGGTTCCCGAGCACCGTGTAATTGGAACGCGACGCGGAAAACGATGAAGCATCAGCGGAGACTTTTTTTTTTAATTAATCTTTATCGAACTTACGTTACCATCCACGAGTCACCGGACACTCGTAAGTTTAGAACAGGATTCTTATTGGAGTAGATTTTCGGTAAGGTCTTAAAAAGACAGTATGAGTTAACGTTCTTTGCGCAGAGCCATTTTATAATTGTAACACAAGTTTTCAATTAATCCGAATTTAAGCGTATGGATAACTTATGGCGGAGAGCGTGTGTGTGTCACCTTTGATGTGGCATGGAAACTTTTCTGTATCGAGTGCTATTATTTTGCACGATTTTTAATATTTACACGATTACTTTGCACGCGTTTTAATACCTTATCGTTTNGAAGGAACGTGCTGGAAAAAAGGGAGCAATGACGTTCGGACAATCGAAGAATGAAAATACATCGGCGCGTGGCCGAGCAGTTGCAGGAATGGCACAGCGACGGGTAATTGAGTCGCGCGAATCGCGGAGAATTGATTACGCTGCCGCGTATCCGGCTCTTCTTTTTTCTTCATTTTATCCTTGTCTCCTTTCCACTTTCCCAATGGATCTCTCGTGGAAAAGAGGGCTCCTATCCCGTTTACCTACTCTCTGCCTGTCGGTGCACACTGTCTCCGCAAATCTTTGTGACATTTTCATTAACCCGCTACAGAAAACGCTCACAGAACTGCTGCGTGGAAGAGGATAAAGGGATAAGGAGAATGACAGAGATAGAGAGGGGCAAAATGGAAAAAGAGGACCGCAAACTCTCGCCCGGCATAATTAAATACGCTCTCGCGGAAATTCATATTTATACTCGAATCCATTATACGCGGGAGCTTCAACGTTTTTCTCTTCCACGCTTTCTCTGATGCTTTTCGAACCTTTTACACCGTTCACGGTCAGTGTCTTCCTTCGTCCGCGTTCCCTTTTTTGTTTAGTTTTGGTTCCCGAGCACCGTGTAATTGGAACGCGACGCGGAAAACGATGAAGCATCAGCGGAGACTTTTTTTTTTAATTAATCTTTATCGAACTTACGTTACCATCCACGAGTCACCGGACACTCGTAAGTTTAGAACAGGATTCTTATTGGAGTAGATTTTCGGTAAGGTCTTAAAAAGACTTCTGTTTGGTTGGTATATTAATGCAAGTAGCGTGAATAAAATTTTGTTTACAAGAAATAGGTTTCTCCGACGCCATTTTAATTGTTAAGGGTTAACTTTGAGAAATGCGATTTTCAGAACGAATATAAAATCGCGGATTAGTTTTACTCGTTGTTTAAATTCAGAATAAGGGAAATGTGATTATTACGTTTAATAAAAAATATAATTTTTATTGCGTACGAGATATCTCGAAGCAAGATTTCGTATACAAGCAACATTGCAATCCTCGTTCCAGGTTCTTGTTAATTACGGAACTCAAGAAGTTTCGGGTTCCCTCGACCCATTCCTGGATATACTATATCATAGAACACGTCGTAATTTATTCATGGACGCAATAAAATACGCAGAATGAAGAAATAATATCTCTCAGTGTTGCAACACGAAATAAATTTGATTCAACCAGAGAATAGCGTTCCCTAATATTCGGATACCATAAAAATTAAGCAGATAATAGTGTGATCCATGAAATTAAAATTAAAAAAAAAAATGGATCACGATTATTATGTTCTCTGCGATAAAAGAGTTAATCGACACTTTTTCTAGAATTAGAAAATAAAATAAAATAAATAGGCCACCTAATGAAACTTTCTGTTAGCGAATTCTTCTTGAAACTGTTTCAAAAATAAAAATAAAAATGTATCGATTGAAGTTCACATTACTGTGAAGCTTGGGACGTTTTCTTTGAACGTCTGTTTCACGTATGTTCGTCTTTTGAATTTTACAAATACGGAAAATGCATCGTAAAATGAGTTATCTCAAAATTACTTTTTCGTAAAAAATGTGTTTTACTATAAGTTACAAAGGAAACTCAGTTTAATGCGTCCGTCGGTCAAATTGACACAGCTGTTTTTAATAAAACGCAGCTACAAATTCAGTATAACATCCCGAGAATCCCAAGAATACAGTAATGAGAATGGTACTTTATAAAGAAAAGAATTTAATGTACCTCCGGCAGCCACGTAACACGAAACTAAAATGCAAAATACATGCATGTAACTTCTCTGACAACCGGAACGCATTTTATGTGATTTAATTTCCCTTCTCTGACTCCTTGACCCGAATGCAGTGTTCAGGTTCTTTCGGGTTCCGAGCATTAATGAAATATCTCAAGCTGACGCTAAGTATTTACATTATTCCAGCATAACAATTGCTGTTTTAAATTAATTGCACGAAACACGCGAGAACATTGAAATCTTATGAAATTCGCATAAATCTTTCTAGCAAGGAATAAAAAAAACAAAGAAAAAAAAAGTAGGTGAAGAAACAAAGTAATGATAGTATGAAACCGTTTAAAATAAATTTGCAACGATATTATGATTTTTAAATTCATCAAATCTGTGACAATTTTGCGATGATTTTAATTTTATAAAAAAAAATCCTGACACTTCTGAATCATTGGTTTTCTAAGTTTTGGCTAGAAATATAAACGCCAAGAAGATAAATCTCTCGTATTAATATTACAGCGATCGTAACCAGTAAAAGGCGCGCTCGAATTGCAGTGAACTACTTCAAGATAATTGCTTCACGCATATCAGATAATTACGCCTCTCGAGTCTATGACCTTATTAATGTCATTCGTAGAGAGTATTCAGGGAACTATTGCCGAATCGATATCGAGAACGATTTCGAGAACGTTTCGCGAGATTATGCACTTCTCCGTGCAGCATTTCTCAAGATAAATTACAACTAATCTACCATAATATTTTAACGAATTAGTATTTCATAAAATTTCATTCGATACTAATACTACATATTATTATATTTAAACAGTAACGTTACTTTAAATTTCTCGAGTTGGTATATGAATTAAATAAATATTCTATTTTCAATACCTCAAAAATATCGTCACGAAATTATTGTTACTCATAGAATGGAGACCTCTCGCAAAAATATAAATTTTTCACGTACCGCAAATAACCAACGAGATAATTATGAGACATTAAAATCTTTCCTAGATGGTTCCTTATGTTTATTGCTTGCGAATCTTTCTGGAAATTATATCAGAAACAGAAATTAAGAGAAAAAAATGTGTCGATTAAGGTTAACGATACTCTGTTTAATACTGTGTTTGCTGAATAAAATAACAAAATAAATAAATGAAAAATCTTAGGCGTCTCCACCCCAAAGCAAGAACCAGCAGAAAATTACAGCCTTGCACGTAGAACCGCGCGGCACGCGTCCACGTTTCATTAAGCACGCGCGCCACTTCGCCGCGCATATTATATTTCGGCTCATTTAATCGGCCGCGTACGTCTAATTGGAAAAAGTTATTCCATTTAGCCGCCTCGTTCGATACGGACGGCACTAATAAAAATTCATCGTCGCGTACGCGCGCTTTGCTAAATTGCAGCCTCTCTCACCCTTTTCCTCTTCTTCCTCCGCCTCTCTCACCCCTTGGCGTGTGCACGCGTCTCTACCGCGGTGGACGCGTTCCGCGTGGCGAATGCGGCTCGTCGCGACGCATAATAGAAACCATGGATGTCATGGAGAAAGCCGGGACACGGAGAGAGATAGACAGAGATAGAAATCGAGAGGAAGAGGAGAGAAATTGAGAGGACGAGAAGAGAGAAAGACAGAAATCGAGAAGAGGAGTGAGAGAGAGGAATCGAGAGGAAGAGAAGAGGAGTGAGAGAGAAATCGAAAGGAAAAGAAGAGAGAGAGAAATTAAGAGGAACCGAGAGAGAGAGAGAGAAATCTAAAAGAGAGAGAGAAATCGAGGAAAGAGAGAAATTGTGAGGAGAGAGAAATCGAGGAAAGAGAGAAATTGTGAGAGAGAGAAATCGAGGAAAGAGAGAAATTATGAGGAGAGAGAGAAATCGAGAGGAAAGGGAGAAATTGTGAGAGAGAGAAATCGAGAGGAAAGAAAGAAATTGTGACAGAGAGAAATCGAGAGGAAAGGGAGAAATTGTGAGAGAGAGAAATCGAGAGGAAAGAGANTTAGATCTGGTTTTTTGATTTTGTGATGGATGCTGCGAAGTCTGTGGGTTTCTATACAAATTAATATTTTTGTAGATGTAATTTAGATCTTGTTTTTTGACTTTGTGATGGTTGATGCGGAGACTGGATTTGTATACAAATTAATATTTTCAAAGATATAATTTAGATCTTGATTTTTTATTTTGTGATGAATGCTGCGAAGTCTGTGGATTTCTATACAAATTAATATTTTTGTAGATGTAATTGAAATCGTGAATTTTGACTTTGTGATAAATGATGCGAACACTATGGATTTGTATACAAATTAATATTTTTGTAGATATAATTTAGATCTGGTTTTTTGATTTTGTGATGGTTGATGCGAAGACTGGATTTGTATGCAAATTAATATTTTTGTAGATATAATTTAAATCTTGATTTTTGACTTTGTGATGGTTGATGCGTAGACTGTGGCTTTGTACGCAAATTAATATTTTTGTGAATATAATTAAGATCTTGAATTTTAACTTTGTANATTGAGAGGACGAGAAGAGAGAAAGACAGAAATCGAGAAGAGGAGTGAGAGAGAGGAATCGAGAGGAAGAGAAGAGGAGTGAGAGAGAAATCGAAAGGAAAAGAAGAGAGAGAGAAATTAAGAGGAACCGAGAGAGAGAGAGAGAAATCGAGAGGAAAGAGAGAAATTGTGAGGAGAGAGAGAAAGCGAGAGGAAAGGGAGAAATTGTGAGAGAGAGAAATCGAGAGGAAAGAAAGAAATTGTGACAGAGAGAAATCGAGAGGAAAGGGAGAAATTGTGAGAGAGAGAAATCGAGAGGAAAGAGAGAAATTGTGAGAGAGAGAAATCGAGAAGAGAGAGAGACAAATCGAGAAGCAGAGAAGAGAGAGAGAGAAAGAGAGAAATCGGGAGGAAGAGAAGAGAGGAATTGAGAGGAAGAGGAGAGAGAGATAGAGAGAGATGGAGAGGAAGAGAAGAGAGTCCGTCGGTCGAATTTCAGCCGTCTCGATCAATTTACTTCTCGCTCGCGGCTGCATATCAATGCAGTGCGGCATCGTGCATCCGTCACGGACGAAATCGTCCGGCGAAACGCCGGGTAATTAGGTATTCCTGCCGATGCTCGTCTCGCGGGGACGTCCCCGTTTTGCGATTTAAATCCTATTAATGCGTTCACCGGAGAGGATGAAGGGGACAACTTCGCCCCTGGTATCCTATGGATTTTAACATTTTAAGGGAGAACACTGTTGCTGACGATGAAAAGATTGGTGTATACACGTGTTCTTAGGTTTGGAGTTTTGATGACTTTTATCTGATAATGGATCAGCGTGCAGAATTTGGAGCAGTATGTGGGTTAACGAGGAGATACTTCTGAGGGTAGTTTTGATGGGAGATCTACGTAGGGCTATTGTTTAGATTTTGGGGAATTTGTGGTTGGGAGTTTGGCGAGAGATTGTGGAATGGAGAATTAATCGGGTAATGGTTGATGACTCCAAGTTGATTGGACTTGGAAAATTGAATTTAGAAATGGTCAATGAAGAACGGTAAATCATGAACGTTTTGGTTTTGAAGAATTTACTCCGGAAGAGGAAAAAAAAATGTGATATATTGTTGGAAAAAAAATATGAATACAGCTATTTATTATTATTCTTCAAGGAGAAATATAATTGTTGATTTATATTAATATCATGAAGTTTCATAAGCGTTTTACGTTTATCTATTTTTTAAGTAATTATCACTTTAATTGGTTTCAAATAAATGGCTTAATTTTATCGATAAGTATCTACCAACACATCCAGTGCTGCTAGATGTACAATTTTAGGTTGGTCTCGAACTATTAAAGCTAGTAGCGCATACAATCCCCAAATGGCCACCTATCTAAGCATTAATCGTGTTTAATGTAGCTTAACTTTAGTGAACAGGTATTGAACTCGGAGGAAAGAAATTTACGATTTCCTGAGTAGCTGGATTGGTTACAGTGGTCGGTAAGTAGAAGGATCTAAAGTCGAAAACAATTTTTCTCTCTTCAACAACGAACTATGATAATTGCGAACTACAAACGTTGCATGTAAAAGCAAAATACATATTGGAACACTATAATTGCCAATAACCTATACGTCTATTGTTCTATTCGGGTCTACATCATTCAAAGTGAAGTTTACCTTTACATAAATATTATATTCTNAAAAAAAAAAAAGAAAAAAAGTCATAGATTCACCTAAGAAAAGCAAAGTTGTTCACTGCAGACGTCTCAAAGGATATTCAACAAATATGACGGATCTCCCAAGTTCCCCTGACGCTCCATTAATCCGCGGCGAGCACTTCGAGCGCGAAAAGATACGACTTAAAACTCGCCGTGATATTTCCCCGTGGAGATGGTGCGGGGCCAGGAAAAATTGCGCTCGTCGGGCACAGAAAAATTAGCGCCACACCGTAACTCCCTCGATTTGTCTCGCGCGGACGTTCCGAGCGATTGTTCCGCGCCGGTCGGGGCGGAACGAGCATCGTTGCCGTATCGTTTCTCGCGCCGCGACGATCCAGCCGTCCGTGGAACCGCTCGTGTTCCGGAAACTTTATGGCGGACGTCCGCCGCCGGAAGAACGGCCATCGTTGCGCTCCAAGGAGGAACGATGTTCACGATTACGATTCGGTTTCGGAACGAATGAAGCTTGTTGAATAAAAAACGTTGACGGTAAATGGTTGAACGAAAAGATTGATAGGTGCAAGCAATATTTGTAACGTTGAAAAATATTTAAAAAATAGTATTTAGGAAAATTATATTTTGAATATTTGTAGTCAACGTTTAAGGATATGAATATTTTTTTTT
>SMSQ01025892.1:542832-559079 GCA_019453375.1 Ctenoplectra terminalis | reverse complement strand
CTGTGGATTTCTATACAAATTAATATTTTTGTAGATGTAATTGAAATCGTGAATTTTGACTTTGTGATAAATGATGCGAACACTATGGATTTGTATACAAATTAATATTTTTGTAGATATAATTTAGATCTGGTTTTTTGATTTTGTGATGGTTGATGCGAAGACTGGATTTGTATGCAAATTAATATTTTTCTAGATATAATTTAAATCTTGATTTTTGACTTTGTGATGGTTGATGCGTAGACTGTGGCTTTGTATGCAGATTAATATTTTTATGAATATAATTAAGATCTTGAATTTTAACTTTGTGATAAATGATGCGTAGACTATGAATTTGTGTGTAAATTCATATTTTTATAGATACAATTTAAATCTTGATACAGTAAATTAAAAACTAACATCATTTGTCTAACCACTTCTGAGGAACCTATTAAAGATTAATATTGAACTTTCGTATTTTTACTTCCATCTATGCTACAATTTCATCATAAAACCCTATCATTGATCCCAACCTTCAAACCATCGACGACTGCTATCTCCCCTTCCCTTTCCCATAAACCAAAACCCAGGAGTCCCCATCGAGCGCACCAAAACTCTGAAAACACGTCGCTAAAACGCGGATCCGCATCGCTCAAAATGTTCACATTCGAAACTTTGTCCACCCAAAATGGGACAGCACGCTCCACCAGAGTCCCTTCCCCACGTACTCGTTTACCTCTCTTGTTCGAAGTTCATCTATTAGCGACGAGGCATCGACGCGAGAACCAAACTTCTGCGAAATACTCGCCCCATACGATGTAACAGTCACGCCGAGCATCGGCGCCGCGACAGCTGCGTCGACGCGAACGATGCCGCCTCTCATTACGCTCGAGCTTTTACGAGCTTCGGGAACAAGCGTCGGAAGATAGACAGAGACAGAGACAAAGCAAGGTTGAGTGGTAGTTTCAGGGATTGAATAAAGAATCGGTAAGTCTCGACGTAATCTCGGCGCGGTCTCGAAGGACCAACCGGAGTGATTTCCTTATCACGAAGTCGGAGATGACGGAAAAAAGAAATAAAAAGAAAACAAGAAAAAAGAAAAAGAAAAGAAAATCATCGACGAGAGAAAAAGATAGTGGCGACTAGGTTGTGGAAAAACGAGCAACTAAGCTGGCAAAAAAGCGGTCACCAGTTTTTCAGCGACGGACACGAGCTGCGTTGCACCCTCTTTTTTTTCCACCCCCTGCCTGTCTGCAGGTCCGCGCGCGCGAAACGGCGATATCAACGAGCGAGTTGTCGCAGCTTTTGCGTGGCAGTCGTTATTTACAGAGACGAGCAACCAGCGCGGCTGAATTGGTCCTGAGTGTAACGAGAATATCCGGGTCAGCGTACACGTCAGCCGCGTTACGCGGAAGTAACGCTATTATTGCGCGAAAAATGATTGGAACGGAGCTCCTCGCCCTTTCTCTCTCTGTCTCTCTTTCTCGTTTCAGGACTGGAGGATGATGAATATGTTCGTTCGCTGCGCGGTTTTCGCCTCTGATACAGCCTAATTATACGGAGGACTCTTCGTGTTGATGGAAATGTTAAATATGTGGCAGGTGTGAAAGGGAGATAGGAGGAATTGAAGTTTTGTTTCGTCAAAGTGTAAGGAACTGTAAGTATGCGGTTCATCGTTACGCATAATTAGATGTGGTAGACGTGTGGCAAGTATATTTGGTAAAATATTTGATAAATGTTAGAATGTTAATTAATAATTGTGGAATGTTTCTGAGTAGGCTGTGGATTTTTAAGAAAATTCGTATCTTTGTAAATATAATTAAAAAAGAAAAAAAAAGAAGCTAAGATTGGCAATTGTTTATGAGTAGTATATTTTGGATTTATTTATATATTTTTTCGCTTATTATGAGCATTCTGTATATTTTTCCGGCTTCGAATTTTCCATAAATGTATAAAAATCCGCAGTCTATTTATAAACTTCTGATGAGCGATTTATACTCGATACATATTGCACCGTAGTTTCTCAATATCGAGTAATTTTGTAATACGTAATAAGTTAATTAATTGTAACAGAAGTCCAATAATAACAATCGAAATTCTGATATCAAATAACTTGCATAAATAGCAATTAATTTGCGAACGATGAGCTTTCGCTTAAAAGTGGGTCAAAAAGATATATTTTTGTACTTCGACTTGCTTCCACTTGTTTTTATCGTACTGTTTACCGGTTAAGATATTGCTACCGAAGGCAAAGACGTTATAGTTAGACGACAAGCTTACTATTCATAAAACGCGTGGGAGTGGCTCCTGATGTAATGCGCCGGAAGAATATCAGTGGGTTTCATTGCCAAGGGAGAGTCGGAAGTCACATCGTAAAAAGTTGGCACGAGTTCATCTTGGACGGAAAAGCTAAGGAAAATCGGCAACCAGCGAAGATTTTTACGATTCCATCAAGAGCCTTCTTTGGCACCAGATAGACTGTTATCGAGTGACTTGATTAATCAATTTTCTGCTCGCTCAACAATTTTCGCGATACGTTATGATCCACGCTTCGAATTCCAATTTTAATACTCAATTATTATAATTCAACGATTTCAGTATCCCCAATTTCATTGAATAATTTAGTTTATGAGATCCAACTTTAAAGAACCTTTTTCAAATGCTGTCAAAAATATGATTACGTAGACTTCGATTCCATTTAAACGATATTTAAAAATAAATATATAACACTCTTAAGAAATCATCCTACTTCGAAGAAAAAGAGATTCTTTCGCGCCTTCATTTAATTAATCATAAAAATATATTTTTAAACTGTTTTCTTCCACGAAAGCGTCAAATCAACCATCATTATCCTTCTGTTTTAAGTTAAATTTCATATTTTCCTTAATTCCATTTCTGTTTTCTATCTTGAAACAAATCAACCAAAAAGTGTTGTTCAAAAAGGATTCTCTTCCCAAAACAATACTTTAAATTCCAGCAATGATTCTGTGAAACTTAAACAAATTTAGGAGCGCAAAGGGTTAATCGACAAAAGTTAAACGAACTCTGCCAAGCAATCATGATCCATTCAACCAAATTCCATAAGAATAAAGTTTTCCAGAAATTTCCCAATTTCCTATTTCAATCCCACTCGTACCGAACGTTCCTCCAAATTGCTCAACCCCGCGAACAAAACAACATAAACCTCTTTCCGTTTATTTTTGACATCGCCACAAACGTCCCGATCCTCGATTCCCTTTCCCAAACCGCTCTTAACAATTTTTACACACATACGCTCGCGCGAAATTCAAGGCTCGCCCTTCTAAATGAAACGAGGCAGCATCCACTGGGCAGGAGGGGTAAGCAAGCTCTCACACGAATTGCGGCAACAGCACACGCGAATACCCGCCACGAGATCAATCATATCGAGCAATAAACCGCCAGCTAAAACAATCGCGCCTGCTCCGAGCATGCTACACGCGCTCGTGATTGGGTTACGTGCGATGTTTACGGCTTCCCGTAATTGATCCTTCGGCCATCGTCTCTAAAATCAACTCGGCCATCGCAAGAAGGGAGAACGGCTTGGCTTCAGCACCGGTGGAGAAGTTGCGAAACGAACGCGCACCATTAGTGCTACCCACCCTCTTTGTGTGGTCCAAATTATTGGGGTAGTAATTTGAGGTGTTTCATTTCGAGCTGGACGTATAGCTTAGGTTTTTACCCGAGTATGTTAGTTAGGATATTTTACGAACCATTTTACCATTAATGAAACGTGTTCATGTTTTAGAGTTCATGGTACAACTTTAGAAGTGTAACTTTCTGAAGAGAGGCTTCGTAAAATTGATGTCTTAGAAAATAGTAAATACAGGCGCTATTAACCCTTTGCACTCGAAAGACACATTTTTGCGATACTTGTCCCGAGGAACAGAGAATGGATTTTGACGAGTGCTTTTTAAAATATTGCACGAGCCAAAGTTATCAAGCTTAAGATTCAATATTAAGTTTTGTATAATGTAAAGATACGCGAAATGTTGAAATAAAATAATTATATTATACGCGATTCGAGTCGCTGCATTAACTCTTTGGGGCACGCTGGGATTAAAAGTTCCCCACCTTTTTGGTGCACCGTAATGCTTTAATAAGTACCATTCATGGATTCATGTGGCATGGTGGAACTATTTGAGTCTCACAATTCAAAAAACAAATTCAATTAAATTATTTTTTTTTTTATGTTTTTACAATATGTGATTCCCTTATTAGTAAAAATATATCAATTTTGTTTCATTTAAAACGCAATTAAATTTCTATGCATCATGGGTCTATTTTATTATCTGAAATCCTGTGCCGCAAAGAGTTAATCCAAGTGGTGAGTCAGAGTCACCTCTCGAGTGCAAAGGGTTAATGATCGTGGATTTTTGTAAAGTTAGTAAAAATGGTAACATAGTGTAAACCTTGTATTTAATAGAAGAAAATTTGAAACTTTTTTAGTTGTACCACTAAGCAGTGTCGGGAAATTTATATAGTTCTAAAAAATATATTTTTACGACAAATATGCGGAGTATAAACCAAATAATAATAAAAGCTATTAAATACCGACTATTCGAGAGAACTAATGGGAGACAAAAATGTAAAATATCGATACCTTTTGAAATTACAGTTTTAGAAGTTCGTGCATTCAATCTACTATCAAAAAATAATNAATACAGGCGCTATTAACCCTTTGCACTCGAAAGACACATTTTTGCGATACTTGTCCCGAGGAACAGAGAATGGATTTTGACGAGTGCTTTTTAAAATATTGCACGAGCCAAAGTTATCAAGCTTAAGATTCAATATTAAGTTTTGTATAATGTAAAGATACGCGAAATGTTGAAATAAAATAATTATATTATACGCGATTCGAGTCGCTGCATTAACTCTTTGGGGCACGCTGGGATTAAAAGTTCCCCACCTTTTTGGTGCACCGTAATGCTTTAATAAGTACCATTCATGGATTCATGTGGCATGGTGGAACTATTTGAGTCTCACAATTCAAAAAACAAATTCAATTAAATTATTTTTTTTTTTATGTTTTTACATTATGTGATTCCCTTATTAGTAAAAATATATCAATTTTGTTTCATTTAAAACGCAATTAAATTTCTATGCATCATGGGTCTATTTTATTATCTGAAATCCTGTGCCGCAAAGAGTTAATCCAAGTGGTGAGTCAGAGTCACCTCTCGAGTGCAAAGGGTTAATGATCGTGGATTTTTGTAAAGTTAGTAAAAATGGTAACATAGTGTAAACCTTGTATTTAATAGAAGAAAATTTGAAACTTTTTTAGTTGTACCACTAAGCAGTGTCGGGAAATTTATATAGTTCTAAAAAATATACTTTTACGACAAATATGCGGAGTATAAACCAAATAATAATAAAAGCTATTAAATACCGACTATTCGAGAGAACTAATGGGAGACAAAAATGTAAAATATCGATACCTTTTGAAATTACAGTTTTAGAAGTTCGTGCATTCAATCTACTATCAAAAAATAATTGACAATTTTATCATTACCCCAAATTTTATTTTTTTAAATTATTATTTTATAATTACCAAGATTATCATAGCGATTAAAATGATCAGTTCATAATTTCTTATAGAAATTTTCTAAATTTACAACAGTGACTTCGCGTTCTATAACTAAATAAATTTACGACAGTGAACCACGCGTTATTTTTTTCCGTTTAATCGTCGGTAGTTGTAGTATTAAATCCAACACACCGAAAACAAACTTCTTTGGTGTACAGAATTTTTGAGACACAATCAACTCGACAACTCTGTCCAACTTCACCTCCCGGACAAAAGTTTCACGAACCGCATCCTAATATACGCGTACAACAATAGATCGGGTTCTACGGGGCGACGAAAAAGCTGGCGAACTTAACACCGCAGCTGAAAGGGCGAACAAAAGAAAAATCGATCGTTTGCGAGGAGTTATCGAGACGCGTCCCGTTCGGAGTTCCATTAAAACCGCCGTTCTACGCTCCTGAAACTGACACCTCCTGAAACGAGAGTGTCGTTGCAGTTTCGAGCACGAGGAAAACAACGAAGCGGCACGCGAAAGCAGAATCATATTCTGCCAACGGTGGAGAGGCAGAGGCAGAGAGGAAAAACTGGCGCAAAACAAAAAAACTGGTCAGCGAAAAAAAGAACCAGATTTCGCGTTACACAATCAGATTCGCGTCAAAAAGCACTCAACGCCTACGGTATGGTGTATGAATCGCTTGAATCTACACTTGCATCGATCGGGTATTGATGAAGCGAGTGTTGAGACTTGATAAGAGTGGGATTGTGAAAATTTTGTTTCCTCTTGATACGTTTACGGTCATAGAGTTGTAACGGTTGAAACTGGATGGTGTACATTTGAATCGCGAAACATTTCACGTCGTGAAGAACTATAAATTACACTGACTATTATAATAATTCTGTTGCAATAATTTTATTGGAAACTTACAAATGTCCAATGATTTATAAAAAAGAGAAAAAAAAAGGAATACTGAACATCAACAATGTGAGCGGTTTAAAACTACAACTTTCAGAGGAAATAAAAATAATCGGAACAAGCTACACTTGGAACCATAAACTTTAAAACAGCACAAGTTCACTAACCAACATTAAAAAAAAAAAACAATTTCGATTGTTAAAACAGCATCTTTCATGCATTTATGATGCCGAATATATGACTGGTCTTGAAAAAAAAACTTGAGGGGTGTTTCTTAAGTCGTTAAAAATATCATCAGATAGATCTAAGTCAATTGGAACCAGTTACACCAATAAATCTAATAGCGTCAAAAAGTGGACCTATACTACTTAGGAATTCATGACTTGAATTACCACCGGGTCTTTTATAACAACGATTCTGCAGAGTCACACGTAACAAACTTCGTAAAAGAAAAAGAAAAAAACAAAAAATTGATCACCGAGGAAAACTAACATCATGAATCCAAAGAGAGACGAGCGACACAAATTGCTGAGACTCGAAGCCAGAAATGAAGTCCTTTCGAGAACAAGCGAGTCGTGTGCTAAAGACAGAGAGAAACGAGTGGAAAAGAAGAGGCTGGAAGGGGAAAAGGTAAACGAGGAGTCCTAGATACGATCCTTTGCCTCGAGTATTCCACGGCGGTGGAAAAGTGATCCCTCTTTTTTCTTATCTCGCTCCCAGCCCCTTCTTCTCTGTTCTTTCTCGGGCTTTTTTTTTTCTTCTTCTCCTCCGTGGAAAATTTCCGGCGTGCAAAGGCGACAGAAGAACGATACCTCGGCGCGCGAGTAATTGCTTCGACACAAGAATGCAATATTCCTCTGTCTACAACGATTCCAGCGTATTTTTTTTCCCCCGGACCGAGGTTCATCCCCCCAGTGACGTCCGCGTGCCAGTCTGATGTCTTATTACGAGAACTCGCGTCTCTCGCTGAATTTAATACGAACACCACGGAATACCGTCGTTGCCTTTCTGTTTTACGAAGCATTCTCCGCGGGATCGTTTAATAAATTGTCTGGAACGGACGCGCTCAAACGGAGCCACGCGCCATTTTGCCTGTATTTGATCTGAAAAAGGATTTTTACCATTGAAAATTGGATCTTTGTTTGCTTGTGAGAAGAAAAGAAAAAAAAAAAATTGTAGTTAATTATTACTCTGACGCGAAAAATAAAAACTGATAACCGATACAAATGGAAGACTTGGAAGGAATATGTCGGTACAATCTCACGGTAAAATAAATTTAACCCTTAACTGGTGAGGTGGAGCCTAATGCATTCCAATTATTTTCTATTTAAATATTAGATTTTTAGATTTTTAGATTTTTTGAACCAAAAAAGGATTCCAATTTTTGTGATAAGTATATTAATACAAGGAGTGTAAATAAAATTTTAGTTGTAAGAAAACATGGAAATATACATGCAAGAGGACTTCTCAGGCATCGTCTCACCATTTAAGGGTTAAATAAAAAAAATATTTTCGTAACGCTGCAAGAAACAACGGTTTACTGTTACGATAAAATAACAGAAACCAATATTGTTTCGATTACAGACGTCACCGAGAAGGAAATACCTTTTCTGCAATATTTGAAAAAAAAAAAAAAAAAAAAAAAAGAGTCGATTCACAACGAAATAATTTCTGGTCAGAGCCCCTGGTGCGTGATGTTGAAAATCGAAAAATATATTTCCTTTTACAGCTGGAAAATACGCGGGGCATTTGCATGTTTCGCGATTTCCATGTAGCTCGTTTGAATTGCAAGTCGAATAAAAATCAGTCCGCTCGTGGATTACCATAACGTCGTTTTTATTTCCCCTGTCGTTGTAATTCCACGAATTAATATTCTCCGAACGGTGGCACTGCACAAAAAGGCCAAAGGAGAAGACAGAAGACGCTCTCGACGCTATATCGCGTCACAATGTCGACGTAACCTCCTTAGGAGTTACGTTTATCGTCGAGCAACGTCGTCTTTCATATGTAGATCGTTTTGGACAACGCTCATCTTTAAGCTCGTTGAATAATTTTCTATCGGTGGCGCTCCTTTGACCTGGAAATAGGAGTGTTAAAAATTCGGAAGGAACATCATGCGAGAATCTTTTATCTGTGATAAAAATATTTTAGCTTCGGTTCGTGTAGTTAAAAGTCCCTTGGTACTCGGATGATTAGTCTCTTCTCAACGAAGGAAATAAAAGAAGAAATACCTGTGCCTCATCTGAGTTACCCACGACGAATCTGTCAACGTAAATAAACTGTTAGATGTATAAATAAATTCTTGCTGTTTTCTTCAACCCTTACGATACTAACGGTGGCTATAATCACCCAACGTCTGACGCTCAGTGTGTGCTAACGATAACTACAGTCATGCGTTAAAATCTCGCACTGACTTACAACTTTAGTGCAGCATATCTGTTATCACCAAATGAATTCTTGTAAAACNTTTTTTTTTTTTATTTTTTTTTTTTTTTTTTTTTTTTTTTTTTTAATTACATTATTGTAATATGCAACGTGGTAGCGTATTCACCAGTAAAGCCACCGTATCGATAGGGTTGAAGATATTTTTATTAATATGAAAGACATGCACTCGATTCTAGTCGAAGTAATTTCTTTTGGAAAATATTATATCCAATGCTTCGATGAAATCATTCTTAAAATTAAATCATCTTTCGAAGTGATACAATCATCGACCCATTTTTTCACTCCCTACTGGATCGCGTGAACTTATTTATACACCTAATAGATTATTAGCGATGTAGAAGAACGCCGGTAACATCGCACCCTCTCTCGTAATTCGCTCGAATCGAGCGTTTCGACCTGGCCAGCCCTAACGCGACATTCGACGCGACCAAGGTTCAACCGTCACGTAGCAAGTAATATGCAAATGACATATCGTCACTGCGAAATTTATTCATGAACGCGACCGCCCGCAGCTGTGGCTTCGAAGTTCTCTCGTCAGCTCTGTGTCCCCCCAAAATTGTCGTAATGAACTTACACTCTCGCGCAAAAGTTACACCTCTTCACGATCGGGGTCGAATTTTGTAGGTGAAACAAATCTGTAGTTGTTGCAACTTTTTCAATCAGACGTGCACCGATTGTTTTAGATGATCTTTATGAAAGGTTCAGTATCTTCTGAATCAATTTTTCAGGTTCGATTGAGGTGCGGATTGAGTTCATAATATTTCGATCGAAATATGAAAATTAATTTAAGAACTCTTTCTATGTTACCACGTTTAAATATTAACTAATCAATCTTAACTCTTAAAACACTGTTTTTTCAGTGTAACGCCTCCCTAAGGAGGATCCTTTCGTCTCTTTTAATTTCCAAAATAAATCATAAGAGTTTCATTTTTACCAAATTCTGTCTACCACATCTAATCTCCAAAATGTATGTTCTTACACGCTATTAATTACTAGTATAATTGTATTAATATGAGGCAAAATTTTACAAAACATTTTGATCCAAATATCAAAACAAATTCAACACCTCGTTCTCCGTTACCACCTCTAAATATCACCTGATCAATTTTAACATCTAAAACACTGTTTATACAATCCAACTGCTTCCAAAGACAATCTTCCCAACCCTTTCAATCTCCAACACAATTTGAACTCACGATAAGAACATTTGCCCCTCCATATCTGATCTCAAAAATTTTCTAAAACTTTCACCTCAGCCTCGAGACACGATACAAAGTTAAGGTTCCAATCGGTACATTAAGTTGTAGCTTCCAGTTCCGTGGAGGCGTGTTGATTACCGTGCAACGTGTCCCCAGGAAACAATGCGGACATTTTATAGCCGGTGTACAACTAGCACGGACCCCTCATACTTGTCGTGAACAATAGGTATTATGTAGCGTGGCGCACGCACGGAAATGGCCTCCCCCCGACTTGTTCGAACTAGTTGTAACTCACTGTTCAACTGTGCCCGTTGACGAGCAGCGCAACAATTACGCTAATGCATTGTCCTCGGTTCCTTCGCCTAATGACTCTAAACGATCGACGTTCCGCGCCCTTTCGACCGATTCAATTAAAGGCGACTCGGAACGGGGAGCTTGGATTAAAACGCGAGACGATTTCGAATCTTATATACGTCGCGATTCGCAGTCTCTTGATTTATCAGGAGTTTATTCGTCGAAAATTAATCGGCGGAAGGGATACGAGAAGGTGTCGTAGTGTTGTCCGACGAACACTGTCGCGTTTTGTGACACAGTGCGATATTAAATAATAAAAGGATACCGAGGCGTATCGAAGGAAACTACTGTTTGGTAGAAGATTTGTTGAGTTGGTATACAATAGAATTTTTATTTTATAGTACTACCTTTGAAATGAAACTAGGATTCTTAGTTCGTTTTCTAAATTCTAATTTTTAAAAATTCTGGAATTAATTTCTAATGAAATATTAAACAATGGAGCGATACCGAGGTATATCGAAGAAGAGAAATTATTGTTTGGTAGAAGGTTTGTTAAGTTGGTATACAATAGAATTTTTATTTTATAGTACTACCTTTGAAATGAAACTAGGATTCTTAGTTCGTTTTCTAAATTCTAATTTTTAAAAATTCTGGAATTAATTTCTAATGAAATATTAAACAATGGAGCGATACCGAGGTATATCGAAGAAGAGAAATTATTGTTTGGTAGAAGGTTTGTTAAGTTGGTATACAATAGAATTTTTATTTTATAGTACTACCTTTGAAATGAAACTCAGATTCTTAAGTTCGTTTTCTAAATTATTAATTTCTAATGAAACATTAAACAATGAAGCGATACCGAGGCGTCTCGAAGAAGAGAAATTATTGTTTGGGTTAGGTTCGGGTTAAATTAGAAATTATTTTATAATATTACTTTTAAAATGAAACTAAGATTCTTAAGTTCGTTTTCTGAATTATAATTCTTCAAAATTCTATAACTAATGTACAATGATTTCATAATCATTGGTAAGATCTCTCTAATAATACTCAACTCGTATTACTTAATATTATTACATATATTGTACAATAACTCAAATGCAGATTCTTATGCATTTATTGAGGAGAATGCAATAAACGTAACATGAAAAAATATGCAAAATATCTAAATTAGAGTATGTTTTATAATACCTGGTAGGTGAAACAGTTTTCCACCGAAGTTCTAATTTTTTAAATTCTATTCCCAAAAATATGAATCTGCATAAAAACCCGCAGCCTGGTAATAACGAATTCTCAGAACAGTGAAAGAATTTCTACTGAATTTTCGTAATTTAAAAACATAGTGATATTACTTTAATTTCATTGCTATCGTTTTCTATAAAAAAGAATGGCCCGGTGGATACGTTTCCAGTCGCAAGTAAAATACGCACGGTAATAGTCAGACAACGCGTTCAGACCCTCTCGCAATAAAAGTACGATTGAGAACAACACTCACCCGTATCGTTGTCTCCTGGAACACCAAGACTATCACTATTGTCATTGATGAAGGCCTCCGCCGTCGACGTGAAGGTCTGAGGTGATAGTGTGAGGTCCGGCCCGCTCTCACTATCGAACAGCTCCAAATTCCCGTTACCTGAACAGATCGAGAAAATACGTAACATCAATTTTCTTGTAACAGTTACTCTCTCGATTGAACGCTAGATTAAAAATAAATTGAAAAGAAGTATCAAAAAATATATCTCCGCTAGGACAATTAATTTTATCGGGTCGTCCCATAAATCGTGCAAACATTTATCTCTTCTCTAATTTATCTGTAAAAATTAATCATCACTCTTCTGAATTTCTCCCAATGGTTTTCTATCTCTCTGCTATTTGTTGCATCATTTTTTAAGTATATTTTCTATTTCAGTCTCCGTTAGAACATACAAATTATTTATGGAACGGCGAGTAAGTTAATTGGTCCAGGAATATTCAGAAAATATTTGTATATTTTTCTCGGCGTAAATAATTTTATTATTCATTAAATATTATATCATTTCTAACAGAATTATTTTATATACTATACGTTATCTATATAATATTATATCATTATATCATTTCTAACAAAATAATTTTATATACTATACGTTATCTATATAATATTATATCATTATATCATTTCTAACACAATAATTTTATATAGAATATAAATTTTCTATAGAATATTATATTATAATATTATTTCTAACACAATAATTTTATATAATACACATTATCTATATAATATTATATTATAATATTATTTCTAACAGAATAATTTTATATACTATACGTTACTTTAACTCTTCCATTGTGTTCGTAAAAATACGCACACCTATTATCGAAAGACAGAAAAAAAAAAACTCTATTTCAATGATAATAAATACCTAATGGATGCTAATACGCAACAACAGATGAATAGTATTAGATTGTCCTGAAAGTTTCTTCCGTTGTCTTCATGCAACAGCTTCATTTGGCAATATTTACATAAATATTCAGACATATCCATTAAACGAGAAATGCAGCAAGGTGACAAATCGAAATGGATCATACCTAAAATAATAATATATCGTAAAACAAAAATGTTATGCACCCAATACCTATTAATACAACGAACGAAACTTTTGGGACAACAAAATACAACAGCGAACGTCGTATTCTCGTCGAAGGTTATATTACGAAGATGGAACTTTAGGGGTTAATGAATCGAGACGAAAAACTAGTGATCCCAAGCGCGTGTTTACAATCATTCTCTTGATATCCGCGCACATTCTCGCCCCGCCCATGTTTTTATGGCCACGCAACACGCAGAAACGAAATCTCGTTCGTTGTTGTTTATACACGATGCCAGCTTGCTCGACCTCGAGGTTGGCAAGCGGTGCTGACAAATGGACAACATTCTTCGCGTGTTACGAACAGCATAGCTCAAAAATAATTGGCTCAGTTTGCTACGATATGATTCGTTCCGACCCATGACTAACAATTATCACCAAAACGATCGCGTTTTTCTTCATACAGAAATCAATTGGTTCGATTAATCTTGAAAGAGCGTGCCTACCGAGGTCCGTAAACTTTGACTGGGCAGGAACCACAAAAACTTTTTCACTACACTACGAATGGAACAGAATGAACGAAAGAAGCGAACTAATAGACGCGCGAATAAAATAAAAATGCAGATCACGCGAAAAGACTGTACATAGTAAAACTGATACACGAATAAAGATTTGTAAGAAAAAAAGAAAAAAGCTACACTACGAAGTACCGTGTAATGTTTCACCGTAATTATTTATACGAAAATACTTCTATATACGTTTAAAGAATCATTCGAGTCAATACACCGACGAACAGAGAACGATGGACTAAAATAAACCGTAGATATGTATAGGGTAATGGTACGATGTGCTGAGAACGACGTAAGACTTAATTTTTTTATGTATATTAAAACTACGTAATTTACGACAGCACATCGCGAAGGACCTTCCACGTCGCGGGCTCAAGCCGAACTGAATCGAACCGAACCGAATTCTCGCGTGCTCCGTTTCGGAAAGTCGCGACCTAAGGCCGCGAAATAAACAGTCGTTCTCGTTCCTAATGCGCGCGATAGGCTCGTTCGAAGATACACATAAACTCGCTCCCTTCCAGCTCCCATGTATCCTTTCAATAATAAAGGATTTAATTATTCCACGACAAATTTATACTTATGGTAGCAAATTTGAAATATTATTTTCTATTTGTCGTTGGGCGTGGTAAATAATATAGGAAAAAATCTAAATTTTATCGGTGGAGCCGTAGGGTTTGATTTAAAATTTGATTTTTACTTTGATTCAATTTGAAATATAAAAATTCTTAATATTGAAATATTATATAAATAATAAATAAGATGTAATATATAAATAACCTCTCAAATTTTATTCGAACGAATTTATCACACGTACTTAAACTATCAACCAAAATTAAAAAACGATGCATGAGGTTGTTCCGAAAATTTCTTTCGTTATCTTCACGCAGTGGTTTCGTCTAGCAATATTTAAATAAACATTCAGCCTTATTTGTTAAACTAGAGAGGAAAAAAATAGTGCGAAATGAATCCTACATAAAATAATAATACATTGTAAAACATAAAATATTATTAGGTTGTCCCAAAAGTTTGTTTCTTTTATTAATAAGCAATGGATGCATAATATTTTATGTTTCACAATATATTATTATGTTATATCGGATTTATTTTGCTCTATTATTTTTCTGCGTCTCACGTTTAACGAATACNTATATTATTATGTTATATCGGATCTATTTTGCTCTATTATTTTTCTGCGTCTCGCGTTTAACGAATAAGGCTTTACGTTTATATAAACATTGCAAAATGAAGTTATTGCGCGAAGATAACGAAAGGAACTTTCGGGACAACCTAACAATTTCTACAACTATAGTTTACAGTACCAATCAGAATAACTATACAACTACAACTATAGTAACTTCACAAGAAAATAATCTGATTAAAAAATCCCAAAGTTCCACGAACTTAACATAACCTAGTAACCCTTGAATTAACCCTCTATGGGACCGTGCGACTTAAAAGTTACAAACTGATGTATCTATATTTGAAAAAATTAACTTTATATAGTTATCACTGCAGTATTAAATCTGATTACTGTATTACCGTAGCGACACCACGATCCATCTACAGTAATTATTAGTTAAAACATTTTCAAATCAAAGTGAAAAACTGTAATCAATCGTAATTTTTTCTCCAATAACCAGACAAAATTTTCGCTATACAGGGTTAATATACAAATTATTTTAATATTTCAAATAGCGCCAGTCAATTCCTCTATTAATCAAGCTATTCGGATAGATTTTGATCAAATACACGTATACCTTAACACTAGAACTACCGAACTGGTCAAAATGACTGGTTCGTAATTTCTTATAGAGATTTTATAAAAGAATTGTTACCGTTATTACAGATATTTTTTCAAATACCTTTCATTTTGATTTCTTCGCTATAAATAAGTCTACTTTAATCGCCGGTAGTTCTACTGTTAAAGAAAACGAACCTTCATTTATGTCTATCAGAAAATTACAATCGAAACAGTACAATTTCCTTTTCCATCAGAATTCTATCAAACGTAACCAAAATTGTATACAATCCCTTACTTTCCAACAAAAAAAAAACAAACAAAAAAAACAAAAAAAAATCACCACCCCTGTGCATCGAACAGAACCGACCAAACCCACCAAATTGAATAAAATTGATAAAAAAAAAGTTTTCTTATATATTCGTAACGTGGCTCACCGACTTGATCGATCATTTTCGTCATCAGCGCAAGGCGAGAGGGGTTGAAGTTAGACAACAAGGCTGGGAGGGTTAAACGAGAACTCCTCGGGTATGAGATGAGTGTCGCTTTCGCATATTCCTCGGCGCACTGACAACAACGTTGAAGTACTCTTACGAGAACTAGCAGCCAGTCGAGGATCTCTCGAGACCTTAGGTGGCCTTCGCGATCCGAGGACAACTGCTGCCAAGTGGTAGCAAACTTTGACTGTGGATTTTAGGTTACGAAGCCCGTCGCGCTAAGCGACCTAAACTCCGTCTCTTCGCTTGTCAGACCCTCGTTACGACCGTCTCGGTTCACTCGATTATACATCGCGTCGTCGACCGATTCTCGTTGGTCACGATCGGTTCGAAAAATCGTCAAACATGGCGTCCTTTTCTTCCAACTCAACGAGAAGGATCGTGAAACGGTTTCTACGATCAGAGTTGCTTTCTTTGATTTTTTTTTTAAGTTGGACGTTTAGGTTAGAACGTTGACGCGTTCCGATTCTCGTCGGTCACGATCGGTTCGAAAAATCG
>SMSQ01025892.1:510179-537138 GCA_019453375.1 Ctenoplectra terminalis | reverse complement strand
CAGTGATCAT
This sequence comes from Ctenoplectra terminalis, assembly GCA_019453375.1. Classification (NCBI taxonomy): domain Eukaryota; kingdom Metazoa; phylum Arthropoda; class Insecta; order Hymenoptera; family Apidae; genus Ctenoplectra; species Ctenoplectra terminalis. Next base: position 537,128 of record SMSQ01025892.1, on the reverse strand, counting down.
CTCCTCTGACACTACAATTTTAATCATTGGACATAGCAGGCCTTCCATCTTCGTAGCGACGACACGCCTGACGAAGGTTTTTAGTATTTAAGGTTAGTAATAGAAAAAGTAGGGGTTGTTAGGCTTCTTCTTCTTTGTGACACCGGAACTTTGAACTTGTACGCGTTAGGACTTTTGAACTTCGGGACCTTTGAACTCGTACGAAACTTGATGTAATAGAACAGTTGGACTTATTCACATCGTGTTGGCATTCATGCTAAATAATAACGACTCTACGAAAACTGTGGGAGTCAAAAATTGGGGTGTAAGGTGACCCGAAGTATTATCAGTTGAAAATCATATGCTTATTTAAGATTGTATTTTTATTTTCTTCATTTTCATCGCTACCAGTTTTATGGATTTGAACTCGTGGGAACTTAATGAATATATGTTTGTTGGAACCGGTAGAATTTTTGAGCGTTTGCCGCAGCTATTACCGACCTGAAGCATTCTCCTGAAATAAAAAGACTTTTTTCACGTGTTCGGCATTCAACAAGCAACCATACGCCCGGATCTCTGTCATTTATCGAATAAAAGCACAGATGTATAATAGGTACAGAAACACTCGAATACTTTGACGAGCGATTCACCCAACAGTGAATGTTAGGTATTCAAATAGCTGAATGTGTGGAATTGGTTTAATAGGTCTGATGCCATTTATAACGCCGTCTTTTGATCTCAATAGATCCTCTCGATAGAATACCAATATATCTAACAATGTTACTGTTCTTATCCCAACTACAGTTACCGAAAAAATTTACCAATCCTAAAAAATTCTCTGACTCTTTCGCGATGACCGCGTAAAATACCAAAAAGCGTGCGAAGAATTCAATGAAATTACGCCACGAACACGTATATACGCACATCGTTAAGCAATCATTCGGAGGCTGACAGGTGATCGAACGATGGCACCCAACCGGTGTCGACATTAGTTACTGGGTCGATCCCAACGTGCACAAAGACGGCCTAATCGACGCAGATGAGACGGGCAAGGGTAATCACGCTCACGGCCCAATAATCATACCATTATAATTAATGTGCCGCAATTAAGGCGGTAATATAGGACGGCCGACAATCGAGCCGTGATTGTCGATTAAACGTTTTCGCAGCGCGAGGCGGCGTTCATCGGCGCGGTGCTCGTCCCTCGTTTCGCGAGCAAGCCTGCTCGTTACACGACATACACCGCTGGAAAATGCGACCTTTTTGGTAGCCGGGTTCTACGGACACATTAAAGTAATGGAAGGGTTTAGATGCGGTTTGAATGGAGGTTCGGGTAACGTTTAACTTCGAGTCGTGATGCGGTATTTTATTTCGTTCGGAATTTTATGCTTGGAAAATAGAAACTCATGATAATTGTACGAGATTTTGATGTTTATATTCTCATTATTATGTTCGCTACCAGTTTCTATTGGAAGCCCAGCGTCACACGTCCGTGATACATATGGAAATTTAATTTAGATGTTTTTCGATTAGTTTGGAATATTTTGTGAATAAAAGTGTGCAGTACAGTTTGTAGAAATTGAAGAAATAAGCGATGGGCTGTGGTTGGAATTTATTTGCATTGTGATAGCAAACGTGTCGAGTAGGATTGATATTCTATAATAGGAACTTTGTTTATTTGATGGGAAAAAATTGAAATTGATTGGAGTTAGTTATATTTGAAAATTTTTGAACCAATAGTTATCAATCGAGTAGTAATGACAAGTGAATAAAATTTTTAAAATATCCATACATGAATATGTGACTTTTAAATGACATGGTGTTATTAACAGTTAATTGAATTTATTGTCATAGAATTTCTTGTCATAGAATAAGTCTTTACTTTCGTAAATTTACATAAAATCTGTACTTGGAAGAACGTCAACTGTAAGTCTCAATAGGAAGAAATTGTTTTTACAAATGATTATTCATTCGTCGTGAATTAGTACGTTTTTTCAAGGTACCAAAAATTTTTGTTCCATATTAACTTTCTTTTTTTTTTGGTATTCAATAGCGGTACCGGAAGTTCCGTTCTCCGTGGAAGGTGAATTCGTGCATCTTGTCCAACGCAGAGAATAAAATATTTTACCAGAGGTGCACGTTGCAAAAATCACAGAGTCTATTTTCGAAACCGAGCGACCATGAAACACATTCAAATTACGCGCGCAGTTCGCTCGCGAGGAAGTGCACCGGGGAGAATTTTCCCAGTGTGAAGTTTTTGGAAATTCCTATTTGGACATTGCTCGGCGGTTCTCGAAAAACAATGGAAGCCCGCAGTCGCGTCGCTCATTTCAGAATCTGCGTGCTGAATTATTTTTCGGTCCTCAACTGTCGACCGGATGGATAAGTTGAAAAAAAAAGAAAAAAATTGTACGGACGCAGTTGAAATAACAGCTTCGTTTTAATAATTTAAATTTTGTTATCCAACATCGTCTTCAAACAATTTACACTCTTCGCTCGAAATTGTGCGAACGCTGTTAAAATAGTAGCTTTGTTTTATTAATTTAAATCTTGTTATCCAACGTTCTCTGGAAACAGTTTACACTCTTCTCTTGAAAGGAAAAAGTAAAATTTCGTATACCATTATGTTCAATTAAGAAGCACTATTCTATTTTAATATTACTCTTCATTACAATTAACCTGCAACATAAATATCCTTCGCTATCCCACTTATAAAAATAATAAACAATAAAACGTCTCGTTTCATAAAGATCTGAACGCCCTAGCAACCATTACACATGACGTGACATTTCAAACAAAATTCCACCCCAATCAATCCCAATAACGAGGAAGTCTATCAAACGGCAAGGACACGGTTCAAATCGAGCGAAACGATGAAATCTTTAAAGCATCGATAAGTAGCGAGCGAACGAAACAAAACAGAGAAAATGAAACGAAAAAGTGAAAAAGGAGAAAGAAAGGAAAAAAATGAAAAAGTACCAGGAGACGGGAAATAAATTGGATTACAACGTTCTCGACAAACGATTCGCTGCAAAGAAACGTACAAAGGAGACTGAAGGTAAATAATGGAGTTGAAAAAGAGGACAGAAAGACAGTGGGAAAAAAAGGGAGAGAAATGGAATAAAAAAAAAAGGGAAGAAAAAAAATAGGAAGAAAAAAAAAAATAAGCGAAACGCGAGAGAAGGGTGGGTCGGGAGAGGCGTACACGTACGTTTAAACAGGGGAAACGAAATGTGCGCGTGGTGGGATCGAAATGGCGAGTGGACAGAGAAAAAGAATAACCGTAACGAACTTGGTGCAATAAGAATCGCAAGGTAACGGGCTCGCCGGTATTATTTCGGTAGCGAAGTCAATTTGCAATCAACGGTGCAGCCGTTCTCCCCTCGTTTCCGCCGGAACGAGTATAGTCCGTATTTACTATAATGCGATAAGAGGCGAGCGGTATCGTACATTTAAATGAGACCGGCCCGCGTACTCCTGCTTCCTTTCTTTATTTCCTTCGCCCCCGTCGTCGCTCTTTCTTAATCCGACGCGAGTCTCCGCTTCGTTGGCTGCTACGATAAAAATGACGACGACAGCCTGCAAGATTACGAAGCCGTGGAAGTACAGTACTGGACAAAATTATAACGATATTACAGTAACTTTTTTCGCGATCAATTTAAACGACAGCAGTTGTTTTTTTCTATTTTTTTTCGTTTCTTTTTTCATCCGAATAATAAGATGAGTCGCGGATGGAAGAATTTTGTTGTATTGTCATGTATTAATTGCGTTTGTACAATCAGTAATACCTTTTTATCGCGATTCATTTAACCCCGCTGTCCTGGTTGGATCTGAATTACTCGAAACGAAATATTCTGATTTAAATATTCTTTCATCAGATTTGGAGTATTTAACCCTGTTGAGGCTTTCGAGGTTTATTCCTTCTAATCATGCAACCGTTTCTTTAAAAAAACGTTCTCTAATTTTGGGAAAGATTAATCTTTGGTGTTGAGTCTAAAGGGGAGATTATGTATACTGAATTACAATTTATATATATTTATTAAGATTAAGAAATTTGATAAGAAAGGCAACGGATAAGGGTTGTAACAGGGTTGATTTAAATTAATTGAAATACAGGTGATCTAATCCATTCAATATTAAGGTTTAAATTTTATCGTTGCCGACACGGTAACTTTACCACTTCTTACTTTTGAAACTATTAACATTAGAACTACCGAACAAGTCAAAATGATTTGTTCATAATTTCTTATAGAAATTTTAGAAATTTACAATAATGAATTTTCGAGGATTTTCCGCAATTTTTTGTAAAAAATATGCATAAAGAATTGCCAGCCTTATTATAGGTATTTTTCGAAATACCTATCATTTTGATTTCTTTGGTAACTCTACTTTAACCCTTTGACTACTGTTGGCGCCTATCGGCGTCCGACACATGCTGACTTCCCGATACTGTAGGCGCCAATTGGCGTCCGAAACATATTGGCTTCCCGATACTGTAAACGCCAATTTGCGTCCAAATCAAATTTCGCTTGTTTCGCCCGTTTAAAAATTTTTCAGTATTTTGAATATTTTAATATACTTCCTCAGAAATGCATGTCTAACGAAAAATTTCGCGAGTGAATTCGTACCGTACCGTACGGCCAGTGCGTGCCAAAGTCTGCCGTAGTGAAAGGGTTAATCGTCGGTAGTTCTAGTGTTAAATACAAAATTATATCCCTTTATTTAAACGTTGAACTCTCTTCTTCTTCGATGTATCTACTGTTAGGTTGCCATCGTCCCTACAGAAAGGGATGCGAAGTATCTCTCGAATATGAGGGATGGCATCGGAGTAAATTGAAAGAGCCACCGAAAATAAATCGGCAATGCAGAATGCTTAGAAATGGCTGCATGCATGGCAAATATAACCGACATTCGCGTAAACGTGAACGTTTAACAAGGGCAAAAATACGAGCGTTGAATATAGAGAGAAATATAAGGTAGCGAGAGCTGGGGAAAAAAGTCGACCGTTCGCCATCTCGAATATTTAAATTCATAAATGCGGGTTCGCTCTTCGAACCGAGCTCACCCTCTACCGTTTGCAGAAAGTCTTCCTCGATTTGCTCGATCGGTGTGAAGTATCGCGAACAATTTGATCGTGTAAAAATATGAAGATGAGTAATCTCGATTATAACAATTTTTTAGCGTTCATGGATCTCGTGGAAACAATACGTTGAATTTTGTAACCCGTGTTCTTGAAATCAAGCAAAACGTGTTTTGTATATGTACGTCGCGGGAGAAGGAACTAATTACGAAATACAGTATTAATTGTTAAGTAAATTTTGAGGCTTTAGAACTATCTATCGAATGATCCGTTGAGTATTCTAGGATTTTAATTCTAACAATCCTGGTATAATATTTACTAATTTTGATCTCAGTAATCCTGGCATAATATCTGCTGGCTTCCGATAATTCTAATGCAATATTTAGCCTACCTAAACCCCTAGCCAATCGATAAGTTATCATATACTAGTTCTTTCCACTTACAGAGAAAATTGTACAAAAAAAAAACTGAATTCTGAAATTAGAAATTATATTTACTAATTCTGATCCCAGTAATCCCTGGATAATATTTATTGATTTTAATTTAAATAATCCTACTGTAATATTTAGCCTAGCTAAACCCCTAAGCTCTACTTACAGAAAAAACTATACAAAAAAAAAAGAAAATGAATTCCGAAATTAGAAATTATATTTACTAATTCTGATCCTGGTGATCCTAGCGTAATATATATTGATTTTAATTTAAATAATCCTAGTGCAATGTTTAGCCTATCTAAACCCCTAACCAATCTATAAATTATAATATACTAATTCTTTCCACTTACAATAAAAAAAAAAAAAATTATAATACTAACTCTGATCCCAGTAATCGTGGCACAATATTTATTAATTTTAGTTTAAATAATCCTACCGCAATATTTAGTCTATCTAAACCCTGACCTATTAATTATCATACATCAATTCTTTCCACTCACAAAAAGGAAAAGAAAATAAAAAAATAATGTTTCAAAACAGAATAGCATTAAATTCCGTATCTTCAAACGTTTAACGCACGAAAATTGATAGCGTTTAACACGCCGCTGTCTGTTTTAATTTCATTCACGCACCTTGCGTTCCCACTGACAAGAGGTTCCGTAACAATTACCAAGCGGAGTGTACAGAAGCTAATTAGAGTTTGAGACGCGTGTACAACCCAGAAGCCTCAGAGTCACGGATCAACTGTGATGTTGCGACAAGAATAGCAAAGGAGAGGACACGGTAAGGGATGCGTGCTCTCGCGGAGCTTGAGTGGTCAATTTATCTGAGGTCACTTATCCGATTTCCCCAAATAACAACGCCGTCGTGGGATCGTAACTGTGTTCAACGAATCGCACACCGGTAACGAGACACTTCAACGAAATTTAAAAGAAAAGAAAAAAAGGTCACACAAAAAAGTGATGCTTGCGCAGACTTGCGTACACGAAGAGATTTTTTTATGAGCAATTTTTATTTAAACGCGAAGATTGTTAGGTGTATTCTGGCGAAAGTTGTAAACGTATAACTTTTCGGTGGTTAAATTTGAACGAATCTGTTTCAAATAATGTTTCTCTAAAATTTCCGGAATATTGAGAGTACACGAAACTGTTTGAAATGTATGTAAACTTTTTAATCGAAAGAAAGGTTTCGCTTAAATTTCAAATAATTAGAATTTAAATGAGAATGTGCACTATGCTCGATATTTTATTTGTAAATTACTGTGATGCTTTTATGCTTCTGGAAACAAGTTTTAAGCAGAAATTGATGTTACGAAACAAGATTTGAAAAAAAAAGGTATTTAGAGACACGAATAATGTATAATACCTGAATATACTAATCCCCATCGCGGTGCTATATAATTCTCTATTACATTACGCTATTAGATTATTCTAAACGTGGTACCTACAGTAATTTGTGTGTTAATCGGCTTAGATCGCAACAACGAACAGATTTAGCTAAATTCTTAGTGCATCGTACGAGATGCAAAATCTTATGAATAAAACGAACAGGAATACATTAATTCGTCTTTAATTTACATGAGTGAAAAAACATAATTCATTTTTAACGAGTGTATTCGAACATTAGCCGAACATTTCAAAACTTTCCTCTCGCATCGAATCGACTATTATCACCGCACAAATACCCATTCGATCGCCATTAGCTTCTATAAATCCTATTAGGTAACGAACAACTGTTCCGTACGCGAAAATCTTGTAATTTAAACAACCATCGCTTCAAACATGCACAACAGTAATGTTTAAAAAAACAGTTGCCCTGTGTACAAAATTTACTACCAAAAGAAAAAACAATTTCTATTTTATTCCAAAGCTTTAACGTCATATCAATTGTATATAATAGTAATTAGCAACGGTGCTAAGGGTTGGAAATGTAATGCTACGAAAAATTAAATTCTACTATAAAACCTTGAGTTACCCAAACCCAAAAAAAAAAAAAAAGAAAAAACACTCTTGATATTTACTATTTATCATTAAGATTTCCATACAAGATCTCTTTAACTTAAATTTTCTTTCAACTCTAAACCTACCGAAGCGGTCAAAATGACAGGCTTCTAATTTCTCATAGAAACTCTATAAATTTACAACGATTCAGTTTCCCGAATTTTTCCTGATTTTCTCTGAAAAATTTCAGTAAAGACTCGTTCTCCTTACATTATGTATTTTTTAGAATACCTATCTATGTATTTCTTTGGGTACAAATAGGTCTACTTTAATCGTCGGTAGATTTAGCATTGATAAATGATTTAAAAGAGCTCTGAACAATATTATATCGCCAAAGATTTGAAACGAACATTCCATTAATTTCACCCATATTTCATCCCCACCTAAAAAAATGAATAAAAATCCCACTGGACAGAAAAATTACACCGAGCCAGGTAATTTTCAGCGACGAAACGCATTCGAAATGACGCGGTGTCGCGCGGAAGGATCGTCGGGCCGGTTCCTCGCGCATGGACATCTCATTATGGGATCGTAAAAACGCAATTTCCGGGTGAACGCAATTTCGTCCGTTCGTTTCGCGCGGGACTTTCTCCCTTGACTAACAGCTGGGAGAGTCGAACGATGTTTCACGACAAGGGTTCCGCCATACCTACGCGGGGAACATTAATTAAATCGGCTGGCTGGCTAGAGCTGGTGGCCGAGCAGAGGGACGTAGAACACGAGGGGACGAGGGAGGAGAAGGTTCGAAGCGTACGGCATCCCTTTGACAGCGCAGTCAGCTCCTATCGCAAATTAAAGTCCCGCGCCCGCGGTCCGGCACGAAAATAATTTCGCGCGCATAAGTTTCGCCTGCACCCCGAGCCACGATTTTCATGTTAATCCGTTCGCGGCTCGCGTTCACGTACACCGCCAGCGAATTATCATTCTTTGACGGACGGGATTCGAATTGCGGATCGCCGGAGAACGCCGCTTTGAAGCGGACTGTTCGGGGATGAAACGGGCGGACGAGCGTTTGTTTTTCGCGGTGATTAGACGATCTCGTTGCTACTGGTGGCTCTTTGATGGTTTTGATTCGAATTTATTTTTTTGTGGCGAAGGTTGATGAGGTACGACGATGTATGCTGGAGCATGTTTTTGTAATTAAGGGTGTAAGAGATGAGGAAGGTTTCAGGTTTCGGTTCTTTATGATTTTTGGGAACGGTCGGTTCGGATCTGGCTTTTGAAACCGTGAAGGTTCGGAGAATTTTGTGATACAGTTTTTTTAAATTACAGATCAATCTCTGTTTAATAATTGCAAACTGTACCTATCTCAGTAAAGTTAACTCTTTCGGTAGGAGCGCTCTGTCCGCCGTGCGCAGGTTCGAAAATGCACATAGCGCGTGGTCGGTCCTCTTTTGTACGAAGATTTTTCCTAAGCGTTAAATAAAAACTGTGCTTAATAAAACAATGTTTCTACTAACAACTGTCGTTTATAGTTTTAATATTAAAATACATTTATATTAAATTCTATTAATTATATAAGTAACACCAGGATCATCAGATGGACGCCGGATATATCCGGCGCTCGTCCCGAAAGGGTTAAGCCTTTTTTTGTAAAAATTAACACTGTAGTACAGACTTTTAAATATTGCATCTCTGGGATACACCGTGACCTGGTAAAGAATTCTTAAAACCGCGACCTTCGTATATTTAACCAAACCAGAAGAACGTCCAATTCTTCGGTCACAAAAGACAATTCGAATCTCTTCAACGATCCCGAAGAAACATCTCCACGGAATACGTATCAATTAAAAAGCTCGACGCCCGCCGTACAACGAACAACGTAGTCCAAATCGATTACGAAGAAAGAAACGATGGTAAAATCGTCGGTTTTATCCCAAGTCCGATTAACATCAGTCCCCGCGTGCTCCTACATCCGTCGAAAAAACGGCCAAGCCGTCCTGTTCTGGCTCAATTTTTTCCCTCGATCCGCATTCCCATCGCGTCTCGTGCGCCATGCAGTTTGTACTTTTTGCGTGTCGTGGCTGGCCCCTGGTCCGCACACTTAATCAACTCTCGTTACGGTCTAATGGCTTAATACCGTGGCTAGCTTTGTCCAGGGGCTAGCGGGATCTCTCGCCTGTAGGCTAATTCGAATTTAAACCCTGCCACTTGCTTCGCCTGGCCGCCACTCTTCGCCGAGAGTTACGCGGCTGTAGTTTTCGAAAACGCTCCCGAGGCTGCCAACCGTTCACTCACTCTCTCGCTCTCTCATTCTCTCCATCTCTCGCACTCTCTTTCTCTTTCTCTCTTACACTCCTGTAACTCTTGTTACCGTACCTTCAATTACGGACTATAACTTTCCGTTGACCGGCGAAATCACGCTTTTAGCTGAATGCGTCCATTACGTCGTAACGCGGAACGAGTTTAGCCGCGGCACAGGCTGAAATATTCGAGTGGTTCCGAGCCGGGGCCAGAAGATCCCGACCCTCAGTTTCAAAGCATTGCTTGGGAATCGGTCGTTCCGTGTGTGAAGTCGTTTCTGTGCTTTCGATAGGAACGCCGGTGAATTTTGCCGGAATTCGTGTGCGTTTTAGGGTGAAACGTGATGGGAGGGTTTATTGCGGCGATGTTTGGAAACGTGGAATAAAAGTTGAGAGAATTTTTAGAATAGAAATTATCCGAGAACCCTCTGTAACAGGAACGTTTTTTTTTTTTTTCCTTTTATATTTGTGGCGAATAAAATTATAGTTGATCAGAGTCTTTATTTAAGCTGATTCGAAAGACAGGAATTAAACGTTCGTGATCGAAAATTGGTATATTTCTACTATTATAGTTTTATTACTTTAGGTACATAGCTTTTACTCGATGCTCGTATCATATAATAGTTCAGATATTTGAGGGGAAAATAAATTTCGGTAACAGTTTTAAACTGTATGTCTCAGATGGATAACGAGCACGTCGGTGATTAGTGACTTTCTTAAACAAATAAGACGGTTCATGGTTCAGGTGCATGGTGTGACTATTTGAGAAGCCCATAGTGCGGAACAGTCACACTGTCAGAGCTTGTAACATACTCTATTGGACGCAGTAACTAATAGCTGTTCCCGTAGATTAAACCATTACTACTCTGGTTAATGGTTGCTATGTTAATGGCTACTATGACGCAGTAGAAGCGTCACGCATAGTTGCTACTGAAAATTTTACTGTTTGTTCGTAAAATTTTCGAAATATCGAACAGTTTCAGATGCAATTATTCGATGAAGTATCCAGGTTCTCAGAATTATTAATCGCAGGTAATAAAATTGACAACAGTTTGATGAATATGGCTAGTTGATAGTAATTTGGAAAGTTTCGAACATAGGAGCTTCGATTAATCGATTAATCCAGTTCACTCGCAAAATCGATCCGTAGATTCTATCTTATACAGAAGCGTGCGCCTCGCTGTTGATGTTGTTTGGATTCATCAGCCTAAGCAGATCAAGGATTACATGTAATTAACGTCTGATTGATACGATGATCCGTGCCTGGTTTCACATCTATGAGAATCGAGCGACAGGGATTCGAGGTTCACAGCGAGGGCTTTTCATGCCGTAAATGGATCCAATAATCGCAAGATTGCTATCATCTCCGGCGCTACGGACCTAAAAATCTTCTTTATCGTCCTTCGTGCGCCACTTCGAGGCTTCCCTTGACTTTCTAGCCTTTGATTTGCTAATTTCAAAAATTCTCGAGCACTTAAGCGCAAAAGGTTTTAGAGGAGAATCGCTTGTGAAAATGTGGTTTCATAATATAATATAAAAGGTCTAAAATAAAATCTGTAACACTGTGTGATTTTCAAGTTACTGTTGAGTATTGCGCTTTCTTCTATGATAAAGAAAAAGAAAATTATCGAAGATACTTATTCATTATGGTTCAGCGAATGATACATTGGCGCATTAGAATATTGATGTACTCCTTCCTTATTTCTGTCTCCATTTCCATCCTCTTCCGCTCTGACTGGTGTTATGAACATGTGTAAATGGTTGAAAGTAAAATTGGGATAGTTTCTTTCATTTTAGTTCCACCGTACAATATTTCGTCTACCTTCTTTTTTGTTTCACTAAATACCATTCATTATATACATAAATAAATTCAAGAAAATTAACAGTTACATTTCCATATTTCTACGCTTAAATAATCTTATTTCATTTGCTTATTACTGTACCATCGTATCTTATTAATACCCTGTTACAATGACGCCAATCAACCACTTACAACAACCATTAATCCCTTGTTACATCCAGTCACCCTCCTGATACAGATTCTGATACAAATACAATAAATACAGACCGCATCTACGACAGAATTCAATTTAAATTCTAGTTAAGACCAAAGTTTACAGAACATACATTATACACAATATTCCACCCTCCTACATTTAACCCTTTGCGGACGAGCACTCTTTCGACTCCGATTCGTGGCAAGTGGATGATAATTTCTACATGGAACGAGATTATAAATTAAATATCTAAACAATTAGGCAGAAAATAAAATAGAAAACAGACAAATGGTCGACGAAACTTCGCATTGGCGTCTCCTATTCGTTTGTCGCTGTGGAGGCGACAATTCGACTTAGGAATCAAATTATAATGTCGCCGCAGCGGCGACGTTCGTCCGCAAAGGGTTAACATTAAAACAGTTAACCGCTAACCCCAATACGTGTAACGATCAAAAAATTTACAAGCCAAAGTTATCAATCCCTAAATTTCAAATAAAACAAAAAGAATCGTAATCAATTCGATTTTTTCCCCCGTCATAAGCGAACAAAATTCAGATTAAAGAGATTCACCCCAACACTTCGCTACCCCTTAGCACCCGTTAACCGAAATTCCACCGTAACGTACACCCCAGATAAGACACCGAAAACCCTCGATGGATACACACACGGCGCGTTAACCAACACCATAAGCGGCACGAAACGGAACCTCATAAACGATCCCCGTTCCAAATCGATCGGGGCCGCCCTCATTATCCGCTATCGCGTCGATCCTGCAATCGGGCGTTCACGGACAGGTAGGGGCGTCCCAAAGGTGAGTATCAGTATCCTCGGTGGTGCGGCAATATCGCGGTAAACCCGGCGAAAATATGTATCGCGGGCGGCTCATCTGTTTTAGCCGGTAGGCATGCGGGCGGCATGTGCGGCCGCAGTCAACGCACGGTCACGCAGCTCGCTGCCGATTACACCGACCCGCCCCGGGTTGGTTATAACCGGTCCCGAACCAGTCCCGCGGGACACGACCGTGCATAGAAAATACGGGAACGTCGAAACAGGCGTTCACGCGTCTTTGCTTTGCGCGTGCAAACTGTGTGCATGTGGGCTGGATTTTTTTAGGGTGTGCTTTCGAAGCTGTTTTTAATGACGCAGGAGAGTGAAATTGGAGGGTTGAGACTGGAGAGTCTGCGACAGATTGCTGAATAGTGAACGATCTCGCGAATTTTCGAGGCGCTGACGATAACCCAGTGCCGAAGGCGATCATGGTCGATTTTTGGCGTTATCCTGATCTTATCATGATCGATTTTGTGAACATTGTGGAAGATTATAGTATTGGATATATATTGGATTCGAAAATAACAAGAGGGCGAGAACGAAGGTAAACGACGAAGGGAAAGTCGCGTAAATAACCCGAGCACTTGGGCGAGCTGAGCTTCGAGCTCCGATGACACTTTTACAACAGGGTCTAACGACGAAAGACGGATCCTCGGTCCGTGGCAACGCTGGATCAGATTCGGAAAATTACCCGAGGATACTCGCTGTTTAAATGTCGAGCTGAGCAGGTGGTTATCGAGCGTTTTTCTTTGGTTGAGAATTGAACTTGTACTGGGGCGAGATTGTTGCTGGTTTACGTTCAGCGGGTTAAAGATCTATTTCTTGGAATGGTCTGTTGGACAGAGAGTCGCTTAATGCATTGCATTCGTGTTTTTAAGCAATGAGTATATGATGGGTAAACTGTTATTTAATAATAGGAAGAAATAGAAATTGTTGATTTTGAGAAAATGGATAATTCAAAGGAAAGGAATCTTAATTAAAGAACTGTTTAAAATACACTGCTGCGATCCATACAATTTTTATGAGAAATTACTGGTCATTTCGATCCCTTTGGTAGTTTTAGTGTTAATATACATAAAATATGTTAAAACAGGTAATTTTATATACGAGTCGCAAAGAAGACAAGTTTCGTTTCTCAAAAGTTAAGCACTAATCGTGTGTTCTGACACTAAATTTGAGAACTATTACAGAGTAGGTCATTTTAGTACGGAAATGGATCGCGTAAGTCTAAAATCTTGGAATAATATATAACTCTGGTACGATTCCTAGATTTGAAATCGCGAATGAGGCACGGTAGAGAATTTTGTAATGATTTGGTTCATGTTGCGGGTTAATATGTTGACACTATCCGAGCTGGAAGTTGATGGACGAGTTTATAATGTTCCAGGTGAGAGGTATTTGATGATCACTGTTGGTGGTTTGATGCAAAGCTGGTGATATTGTGCAGTTGTACTAATGCAGTAGCATAATGTATCATAAATCAATATTTAAATTACCACGAAATTTTGCTCTGTTAGTTCGGTGCAACGGAAGCTGAAATTTGACGAACGATGTTGTTATGTACGAATATGAGATTTAGTCTTACTTTAACGCAACGTAACATTGGAATTTCGCGCATTCGGATCATACGACCAGCGACACGGTCATCCTATGATTACCAATCGCTACGAACTATCATTTTAACAAAAAAAAAAAAAAAAAAAAAATAACGATTCAACGGCCGCATGAATTTTTTACACGCGTGAGATCCGTGGACTTTCCGTTTCAAAGTTTTAACATAATTATCAGCGCGACGCACTTCTCTGCGGCTGCGTTTCGATTCCTTCAAACGACCGACGGACGCTCGGCTTGACGTTGAACCAACCGCGGATTGAAGAAAAAAGGGACGAGCTTCGCGAGCTAAAAGGACCCTCCATTTTTACATGCAGCTCGTTATTTTCGGATTAATCTGCCGGCTGCGCGGTGGTATTCGGCGGGAAAGGGGGAAAGAATTCGCCGGGGTGCGATGTGAAACAGTTCGAAGCGGGAAAAAAGATGGCTAGCAAAAGAGGAAGGAGGGAAGGAGAGGGAAATCGCGGATCCAACTGTACGTATAAAGTTTAATTTACAGCGTGATGCCTGGAGAAATGTTTCGAGCTAATTTCGCGTCAGCTTTTCCCACACGGTCTGATCTGTACAGGCTGAAGCTACTTTATACTGGATGCACATGTTTCTTGCTCTTCTATGTTGCTTTTCTTTGTTGTCTGCTCGTGATAAATTATAACTAAACTCTTGTATAAGCACTGTAGTTCTAGAATAAAAATTAAAATAAAAAGAAGACGGCTTTTTATCAATTTTTCGTGGCGCAAGATGCGAATTTTAGCGTTGGAAATATTAAGCTTTTAAAGTTCAGCTTCTGTTATGTTACGTTTGATGAAAATGTTAACTCTTTACGATCGAAGCCATTTTTGTTTGGGCGAACGAGAAACTCGAGACAATTTTCCGCATATTTTGTGAATTTCTTGCAGCTTAAAATGATTTCATATTCAAGTTCAGACTAACACTTAAAATAGAAATTTGTACGGTACTATCAGAAATATAAAAATGGAAGCTTTTTTGATCCATAGATAATTTTTGATACGACTTCATAAAAATATATATAATAAAGTCACGAATAAAAAAAAGTGTTTTACATTGACATATTTTCTTCCAACATAGCGAGCTTTTGAGGGGTTAAAGAATGTTTTCCATTCGCCAACAGAAGCGTATATATATTTAGGATATACTTAGGATTACATAAGTAACCTTCATACATGTTAATAGTTTACAAAATATATCAGGTTCTATGTGATTCACAGGTGACTCACGCGAAGGCTCGCGTGCAAGTGGTTATTTTTTCACGCGGTCTCAATCCCGACGCGTTTAAATCGAGCAAGTGGGCGTCTCTTCGCGTCAGGTATTCGAAGAATGCCTCTGACATCGAATCGGCGTCATTGAAATAGAAAGAAGCTCAACTTCGAATTCATACATTTATTTCAAATCAAACAAACAACTGTAAGGCGTAAGAGCGCCTACGGCACCAAGGCCCTGCATGAGGGTTAATTTATGACACTGCCTGAGTGAGATGCCTGGTCACCAAGTGACTGGGAAATCGGCTAGGCAGAAATGCACATGGCCCGCTCGAGTGGTGGGGCCCGGGGTTTCCGAAAACGTATGAAGAGGAGAGACAAAAGGCAGTCTAGCTAAGCCCGCGTTAGGAGACGGTTTAGAATAAAATAATCTTTTTGAGACTTTTGTGTTTTGCCATATTTTGCCCTATCCCCGCTTTCGACCATCCTTACAGTTTCAGAAGTGGGATAGTAACCTTGGTGAATTTCTGTGATTTTTTNACAACACTAACTATCCTCCTATAAAATTCAACACCGTTTCAACGAGACCTAACACAACGCGTTCATCAGAATCGCAACAGAATCAATTAATATCGAATCAAACATTTTAGAATGTTTTTCCTTACATTCCCCATTCTAAAACAATTTTCTACATAAATAGTTCATTTAACAATTTACGGTACATCGTTAACACTTTCATTGGACAAAGAAACAGCAACTCTCCAAGAAAACCTCTTCAACCCCTCCAGTCGCATAAAAACTCCATCCCAGTTGTCCAACTCCAAAAGAAACCGAGCCCGAGCTCGAACCTGAACAAAAACGTCGACGACCGACACAAAACGCAGGACAAGACGGACGTGATGATCGAAGAAAGCAGACAGCCCGACCGAACACCGGCAAAAAACAGCTAGCAAAAGCTTCGAGACGGCACATTCGAGAATTTAATGGCGAATCAACGGCGACAGGATCACGCGACGGTTCTGAATAGCTTTAACGAAGCGGGTCGTGCTTTCTCGCGGCCGTTCGCGTTTAAATCTTCCGTGGACTCGTTCGATGGTTTCCTGCCCCCGATAGCCAAGGAACACGTGCAAGCCGCACGAAGACGAGGGTGAAACTTCGTTTCGTGCACGGTGCTACGTGTCCCTCGGCTCCCTCTTAAATACGTGATGCCCGGATAACGGGATCTGGCTTCCCGAAGCGTCTCCAGGAGCCGTACCCGATGCTCCTCTGCTCGCACATACACTCGTATGGGATTAAGATTCGATCGGTGATTACAGTTCGAAGAAAAAGCGCTCGGTTCCCTGTGGGCGACCTATTAATGGTTATCTCTCTGCAGAGATAAAGGGAGCGAGAGATACGACGGTGGAACCGGTCTTGAAATTTCAGATAAGCCGACCGGAAATAACGACGATCGCGCTCCGGGTCTTTTAATGTTGTCTATATGGTTCCCGCGTTGTATGAATTCGGTTGTTTTATCGGTGGCGCGGAATCTTTCCGGGGGAGTATATCGATTCGGAAAGTTTGTTTAGTTTGCAGAGGAGTGTTCTCTGGGGGTGTTGGTTTGGGAGGAGGGGTAAGAAGGTTGGAAGTTTTTCGGCGACGACAGGAGTTTTAGAAGAAACGAAGAATGAGTAAGTGATATAGGTTAGTGTGTACTCTTGCTTTCAACTTTGACTCTTTCTTCTCCCTTCTATTGCAACTGTTTTTGCTAATTTCACGAAGAAGGAAATTAAACGAAGTTATCGGGGTAGAGTTTAGGTTCGATGTATTACTGTTAAATCAGAAAATTAGAAACACTCGTGCCCCTGTTAAGCGTTACGTTTAAATTAATGGAATTATAGCCATAATAAATTTATTGTAATCAAATATACTAACAACTGTCCGGAGATTAATGGAAGAGGATGTGTCTCACTGACAATTATTTGGTCGCTTATAATTTTTCAACAATCACGCACTTTACCCTACCGATCATCGATTACCCTTGACCTAAACTCTCTCTACCACTCTTTACACAAAAAGAAACCACATAAAATTTCCACAAGCATGCACGCCGTCAAGGATCACCAGAACGTTCCACACCAAGTTCTCCGTTCCTCCCTGTTTCTCCTTAAACAAGTCACTGTTTCACCGTGGTGCATCGAAAGACTACACTAGCATACGAAGAAAGGGAGAGAGAGAGAAGAAAGAGAGAACGAGAAAAAAAGAAAGGTAAAAAAGACGAGCAGAAAGGATCGTTCTCTCGCCTCCGTGCTATTCGGTTGAAAGGACAGGCGGAAAAGGCGGGACGATTGTCCCGAGCAGGAAAACGGCTGAAAGTTGCGCGTGTTCGGCCAGCAGCAGTTTAAGTTTCCACAGGGCCGAAGTTATAACGAGAATTGCTCTGCCCGCAAAGTTTTCCGGCCGACTCTCGCGTGTACACACCCCCTACCCCCATTTTTCTCCACCGCCACGGTGTTCCTAGGTGTACGTGTGCCTGCGCGTGTATGCGACACCCCTGGAACCCCTTCCGTCGCACGTTTCACCCTCCTGCACGTCTCACGCTCGTATTCACGCAGCGCATGCTCCACGGGAATTGTTTGCGTGCACGGCGCCCCGTGTTCGCCATGTAAACCACGCGCACCGCAGACATTTTTTCTCCGACGCGAAATCCACCCCTTCCATTCGCCCCTATACAGTTTCTCCGGTCGCGGTGCACCGCTTTTTTTCTCGGTCGCCGCTCTTTCTCGCAGGTATTCGCGCGGCGAGAATAAAACGCTGGCATATTTCAGACTTATTGCCTCGCGCGACGAGTATTCCGGCCGCCTTTATTGCGCCCAGTTTCATTCCTCGCTGGGTTATGGCGTTACACGCCGAGCGAAACCGTTACACGCGTTTCGACGCTCCGCTGGGGCGACACGCGCGGATTCGAGGTCTGTCCATTGATGGAACCGGTCCGAGCGAATTGTGAATGCTATAGATAAAATGGTTCGAGAGGGAGTCGGTGTATGGCACGTGGAAAATTGATAAAGTATATGCCAAGTTCGTTGACTGGCAAAGGGAATTCTTTTTCCTGATACTTTTCGGTTTCGCGTTTGTTGAAGAAGGAAAGAAGGTTTATAAATTAGGCAGGAAAAATGTAGGAGTCGGAGGGAGTATATTGGCAGAAAAGACAGATGGAGGATCGCTTAAGGCGTAAGAGAAAGAGACATTTCGGGGAGAACGAGGATCATATTATGGAACAAATACACACGTGTGAATTGATCTGGTAACATTTCGACCTATGTTTTAAAATTGATGCGCTAAATCAGTATTGTGTACATATGAGGTCTTTCAGATGATTTTGACTGCCTTCACGTGTGATCTTCGCGGGAAAAGGAGGGTTCAGAGAATGATCGACTGATTTAATATGACTACGCTTACCTACCTCACTTTTAAAGCATAATGCCGTGCAAAGAACGACGATGCAATATTGAAATAAATGGTGAGATTTACGGAACCGAGGTTCTTTGATAATATTATTATTTTTTAACATCTTTCTATCGCAGCGGCAGAAAACAGGAAGTCAACATTCAAAAGCGGAAAGTAATTGAACGCTCGCGTTGAAAGACTTTCTTAGAATTCTTGTAACAGAGTTTCTTACAACTTTGTAATAGTAACTTTTCTTATTTCCTCCCACGTTTCGATCTTTGAGCAAAATAATGCTGTAGAAACACTGAAACCTTTAACCATAAAAACCATAGCTATTCTTGGTATTCGGATCACTGAAACACAATGCGAACTATTGTCTGAAGAAAAGTTTTAATCCACAAAGTGTGCCAAAAAATCTCTCATGATTAATAACCGCGAAATGATAATCATCAAGCGAATAACAATTTTCAATCAAGCCAGCGTATAATAATCATTACAGAACATCCATCAATTATTCTGAAGCGCGTTATAAATGTTCAAAATAATACGCGACTAATAAGTTTGCGTGATTATAGCCCGCAGCGGCCTGATTGAAATATATTTCAATATTTACCTTCTGGTTCGAACGTTAATGAAATTAACTTGAGAGATGTAACCGCTGTAACGGGAACGTATTCAACGTAATTGCATTTTCATCATTCTTCCGGAAGGTTTATAGAAACGCACGATTATTCCTGTCGGAATAGGATCGTTTATTGATTTCTAGACCGCGGATGAAAATTTGAATTCTCGAAATCCCGTTCTGTACAGGGAGGATTGCACGCGTCACGTTTTCAGAAGTAATATCCGTGAAATTGTTTGTTCTGTTTTGAATTTCCGGTTCGGAGACGGATACGGACGGCGACGTTGATTTTAGAAAACGGTGCTTTCCGTACTTCGGCCTCGTTTCCGGCTCTTCTACTACGTGACACCGGCTGACCATAAACGAAGATTCTACTACCGACGCGCTGTGTCTGTCCACGACTGATTCGATGTACTGCGCTGATGCTTTTATCGAAAGGAACTGACTGACGGAAATTGGAATTTTATGAAACCCAATTATTCCGTGTATCATACATCGGATGGCGATTACATGAATTCTACTTATAATTTAACAGTTTTTACAATAATTCGTAATGTAGATTTCCTAGTGGAAATTTTGATAGGANCGATGCAATATTGAAATAAATGGTGAGATTTACGGAACCGAGGTTCTTTGATAATATTATTATTTTTTAACATCTTTCTATCGCAGCGGCAGAAAACAGGAAGTCAACATTCAAAAGCGGAAAGTAATTGAACGCTCGCGTTGAAAGACTTTCTTAGAATTCTTGTAACAGAGTTTCTTACAACTTTGTAATAGTAACTTTTCTTATTTCCTCCCACGTTTCGATCTTTGAGCAAAATAATGCTGTAGAAACACTGAAACCTTTAACCATAAAAACCATAGCTATTCTTGGTATTCGGATCACTGAAACACAATGCGAACTATTGTCTGAAGAAAAGTTTTAATCCACAAAGTGTGCCAAAAAATCTCTCATGATTAATAACCGCGAAATGATAATCATCAAGCGAATAACAATTTTCAATCAAGCCAGCGTATAATAATCATTACAGAACATCCATCAATTATTCTGAAGCGCGTTATAAATGTTCAAAATAATACGCGACTAATAAGTTTGCGTGATTATAGCCCGCAGCGGCCTGATTGAAATATATTTCAATATTTACCTTCTGGTTCGAACGTTAATGAAATTAACTTGAGAGATGTAACCGCTGTAACGGGAACGTATTCAACGTAATTGCATTTTCATCATTCTTCCGGAAGGTTTATAGAAACGCACGATTATTCCTGTCGGAATAGGATCGTTTATTGATTTCTAGACCGCGGATGAAAATTTGAATTCTCGAAATCCCGTTCTGTACGGGGAGGATTGCACGCGTCACGTTTTCAGAAGTAATATCCGTGAAATTGTTTGTTCTGTTTTGAATTTCCGGTTCGAAGACGGATACGGACGGCGACGTTGATTTTAGAAAACGGTGCTTTCCGTACTTCGGCCTCGTTTCCGGCTCTTCTACTACGTGACACCGGCTGACCATAAACGAAGATTCTACTACCGACGCGCTGTGTCTGTCCACGACTGATTCGATGTACTGCGCTGATGCTTTTATCGAAAGGAACTGACTGACGGAAATTGGAATTTTATGAAACCCAATTATTCCGTGTATCATACATCGGATGGCGATTACATGAATTCTACTTATAATTTAACAGTTTTTACAATAATTCGTAATGTAGATTTCCTAGTGGAAATTTTGATAGGACAGTCTATAAGATCGTTTAATTTGAGATTATTCTGCATATTATTTATTATGCAGCGAATATTTACATTTAAAACTTTTATTATTAATTTTTATAGCAAAATCTATGAAATTATTTATTTAATTCGAGATTTTTTATTGCGGAACTATTACATCTTACTGTAAATATCACTATTTTATTAAAAAGTAAGGCACAACATTTACTATTATTTAAATACAGTACCTAGATCTCCCTTGTACGCGACGTCTGACCACATACGTTCTTATACTACTTACTCATAGAATGCTTCTCTTAATTCCAGCTCTTCACAAACCCCATATATGGTCATTTCATAACAAATTTTTCATTTTTAGTTAATCTACAATTAACTGAAAAATTTCTTTGTCCACTTACTCAACGACAAACTGCAAAATTTGAATATACCCGTTCAACGAATAAAATACCGATGTTCATTTCACCCTGAACGAAAAACCATATCGCTTACTCAACGACCTGATACTTACACAAAAAAAAACAACACCTCACGATTACATTCCACTCGTCGAAAATTTCAAACACCTTCACTTTAAACTCAATCTTCGGTTCGTCAACGGTACACGCACAAAGACAAAAGCAATCGCGAATCCACAAAAACGAACGAGTCCAAAGCGCACCAGATTACCAACATAAAACGCCATATCCACGATTTCTCAGGGCACCGTCGAATTACCGCGGAAGTTTTGACGCCAGACGGAACCGTACAAAAGAATCCAAGAGCCGTGGCGCAGAAGAGGCCTGAAAAGCCGCTCGGATCGGGCGGGGGTCGCGTTTGAAGTAGCATTTCCTTGGCACAAACGACCCTCTTAATCAATTGCTAGCACCTTTATCGCGGCTCTCTCTCTCTCGAGAGAGAGAGCGAGAGGCGCCCGCGCCGGAAGCGTAAAGCCTCGGTAACAAGCCGCAACTTCGATAAATCTCGCCCCTTCTCGCGCTCTTTCTTTTCCAACCGCGATCCAGCGAAGAAGAGGAAGAAAAGAGAAACGGAGGCATATATCTCGGTTCGATCGCCATTGCGAACGCTTAGAATGCGAGACACAGCGAAGTGGGAACGTGAGACACGAGAAAAAGCTTGCGAAGGTTCGACCCCCCTTCGTGACCGAATGGAGACCATGCGAAGAGGGAGAAAACTTATGAAAATCCGGGATTTATCGCGGTGTGCGCGGGAGAGGGCCAGCAGCCACCGCGGGAGTCTCTGACAAATCGTCCGGAAGTTAACGTTCGATCGTTCCCCGAATCCTCTTTTCGGCAGAGCAACGGAGCACCCTCTGCCCCGTGGACCAGCTGCCTTTGAAAGCCCTGATAAAAGTTTTAATCCGTTTCACCGGCTCCCGACCAACGCGGTTTCTCTGTTGCTTTCGGACTCTCGTTCCGAGGGAATTCACGCTTTTGTCCGGTGTTTCCAGGAAAAATACGGGGCCGAACCAATGTCTGCTTCGTGATGGTTTAATGAGACCCTGGGATCGGATAGCGGGACGGATTTAGGGATTGTTTAGAGAGACTGGATAAAAGTTGTTCAACTTACATTAGTGTACTCTGCTGTTGTGATTCATTTATTTCGAGTGCTTTGTTCTTTTTTTTTTGTGTTTGTTTTTTTTTTCTTTTTGTTTAACCCTCTATGGGACCGTGCGACTTAAAAGTTACACACTGATGTATCTTTTTTTAAAAAAATTAATTTTGTTTAGTTATCGTGGCACTATTAAATTTGATTACTGTATTACTGTAGTGACACCACGATCCATCTAGGGTAATTATTAGTTTAAATATTTTCAAATCAAAGGGAAAAATGTATCGTAATTTTTTCTCCAATAAGCGGATAAAATTTGGGCTATAGAGGGTTAATTATAAGCCTCGCGTCGTTGTCTATTGGTAGATTAGTAGATCATGGATTTTTGTATACTTATGGAAAATTTGAAAGTATAAAAATACACAGAATGCAGGTGGCAAGCAAAGATATTACAAATCTAAAATAATAATAAAAATAATACTCATTGTAACATTTAGTGAATCAAACATTTTCCCAGTTTCTGTTTTTTTAAATAACTTTATAGATATCCACAGTCTGCTTATTGACGAATTTATCAATGTTTATAATTTTTTAATTTTATAATCAATGTTTCTTTTATATTTTCCTAACCAAACTTTCTAGTATACATTAATATTTAAAAAAAAAAAATTCATTTCTAATTGCCAGTATTATAATAAGCTAATACAATACGTAACAACTGTTTCGAAGGTTTATGAATTAATTGAAAGAAAGAATATTAAAGACAGTTTATATGAAATCGAAACTTGTTTCAAGATGCTCGAACAGACGCACGAAAAATATCGAATGGTTGAATTCGTTGAATTGGTCGAATTCTTTGGAAAGACGATGCCTGTCGAAAACTTTCTTCAAATAAACAGATCGAACCTTGCGTTCGCCGGCGCTCGAGAACCCCATGCCCAAAGAGGCACGCTCGGGCAATAAGAAAACTTTTATTTTCTAGCTCGAGTTTTCGAAACACGATCTGGCTCAGCTGCAATGGCTGCTTAAAACGATTTATTGAGATCAAGCTACAGAGCGACCGTTCAGTCGAGCCAACAAAGCTAGACGTTTAGTTTCAATGGAAATACACGAAACCGAAGCAATCTCGAAGTTCCGCCTTTCGAGAAAACGGACCCGATAGAGGTTGCGCCTCCATTTTCTTCGGGGTTAATCGTTAATGCAATCGATTCTTGCGATCGTGGCAGTGGAAACGTCGGGCGCAACGTTTATTTAGATTTCTCAAGTCGTGCCTGTTCCTCTGCGTATTTTTAAAGCGAATCGTTTTGGATTTCTAAGAATAGCATCACAGATTTCACCAAGATATTTATCGTTGTATTCCGGTGTACTAATAAAATTGAAATGATTATATGAAAATTTCTATTTTATTATGAATTATTAACAAGTCTGAGGTTCGTTTTTCACTTAGGTTCGGCGTCGATAAAATTTTTATCGAGAGATAAAGGATCGAGAGGTATCTGATTCATATTCACCTCGCAATACGAGTGACCTCCATCTTCTTATTTCATTCTTAACACCGGGGAATTAAAGAAAATGACTGAGTTTGAAATAACATACTTTTTGTAATACATTCTTGCACGTTTTTAAAACAAGAAAAATTGTAGAATTACGTCTTTTACGATTTTCATGGAAAAAAGAACCCTTAGCGATTTATTTTTGTTTTTTTTTTCATAAAAAAACTAATATTGCTTTGGCAAATGCATTATCCAATCTATCTTGATTAGCAAATATGTATCTTATAGATACATCGAAAATAAAATATTAAATTCTCTTTTTACCCAAAAATATTTAATTAATGCTTTAATCAACTGCACAACCCCTTCAGTGATGCCCATATAAGTTAATACTTTAAAATCTAGCACCTAAGACGTCTCGCGAGTAACACTCAATAAAGTAACACTTTCCAAGCTAATCTGAATATATAATATCTAATAAACCCTACTTATATCAGCAAGTACCGCTATAATTCACCAACTAATCGAGCACACGAATTGCACGGTAGTCTAGCCACCGGTACCAATGCCGATAAAACGAAAACGAATGGGCAGCTTATCAACGAAAAATGCACCGTACAAAAAGTATCGGTGATAATGCGTGCACGGGGATCGGCGTATTTCAGTAAAATAATTCTGCATTAGGCCGCACACGCGTGCAAACGCGCCGGCTAATCTGGTCCGGGCCACACGCGCGTGCTTCGAAAACGAGAAAATTAATTGCGATCCCAAAAATACGAGGGGACGATCCCCATTATAATAAATTCTGGGGTAAGTTTCACGAAGGCTCCGACCCAGCCGGAATTTATGCACCGTATAAGCCAATTATTTATCGTCCAGCCGGTCCCACGACTGCGACCACCGTAACACTTTTTAATTTCCGATTAATCGTGAATTCGGTTGAGGAACGTTCGTTAGATTATGATTCGACGTTTCGATCACCTATTTAATCACGGAGCTTCGATATCGTCACTGTTACCGTGTTTCTTTCTTTTAATTTATTCCGCGTTCAAATTTTAGCAAGCACAGCTTTTCAGACTGAAATTATTTGATTATGAAACATCGATTTTTGGAATATGGGTTGTTAGAAATAAAATAGTACCGTTCGTGTTTTCTGTTTCTTTATTTCACGGCTAGGAAGGAAACGTCTGTACTCAAGGAATTCTTATTAATTGTAAGAACTGATCTGGACGCCCGAAAGAAAAATTAGCGTCCACTTATATCTAACAAAACGGTTATATTTTGAAATATATACTTTCCGACTTTCTCCCGACACATTCTATTATCTTTGTGTATACAAAAATTTCATAAAACAGTGGAACACATTTTTCCATTCAAGAGATGTATATATTACTATTCTTAGCAACAATTTAATATCGATTTCATAAATTTTAAAGAAAAATTCAATTTTTATATCGACCATACTTCTCTGTATGATAAAATGATTCCCACGATTCTCTTCGTCATAAAAATATATCCTTATATTAATTCCTCAGGATCAAAATTAGCCCCAGTAAACTAAACCACATCCTCTAAAATCTACTCGAACATCTCATCCGTCTCTTATACTTACACCTTCAAATTACAACGTAATCAACAAACTATTCTTGCCAACCAATTCCCAAATCTCAACAAACCGAATAAACTAGAGTCCTATAAAAACTATCAAGATGAAAAATGTTCCGTAAAAAGGATACTGAAATTATCCTTCAGGACGAAAAGTCGCAGAAACAGTGCGCTCAATATTCAATAACACACCGATTTTATCCCCGCAACTTTCCGAAGAACCAACTATGTATAGACCGCGACGATAGCAACAGAAATGATATACTAAACGAATCAGCTTGAGAAGTTTCACGACGGAAACTTCATGGTGTCAAGAACTTACAAATCTTGATCATCTAAAATGGCGATAGAACAGGTGACTGAGAAAAGAAAGAGAGAAAAAAAAAAGAAAACTTACCCGTGCCAGCCGCCCCCAGCCTCAACACTGCGTCGCCTTGAAGAGAGATGGAGAGGGTGGCTGTGTCTTCGAGGCGTGCAAGAACTTCTTCGGGAATGTCCTCGGGTTCGCGGAGGCGGAGGGTCACTTCGCCTCCGCCTCCGCCACCCTGACCACCTCCACCCCCGGGACTCGTCGACGCCGAGTACATGAACACAGATCCGTACCCATGTAATGACTGCAACGGCAGCCTGACGCCGCCCACTTCCCCGACCGGACCCTGAAAAACGATCGGATCGTGTTGAGAATAAGATTTCTCGAACGCGGTTTTATTTTTCCAGCATTCGTAAGTTGGGTTTGATATTTCGCGGCTCGCAAACGGGATGTTCGATCTTTCGAAGGCATCGTTGGTTAAAATTAAGAATTCCAATTTTTGCATCGTAAGAAAATTGTCTCAAGTATTTCATGTTTCTAATATTTGGAAATTTTGAAATCTAATTTATTTTCGTTGGTCTTTAATACATTTTTATAAATTGAAGACTGGACGAAAAGAAGGTTGCATGTGTCGGAGATAAAAATTTCAAGGAAATAATTTTGTAGTTAAAGTCTTATTATTATTTTGTATGTTTTATTATATGAAACATTTGTTCGAATTTGTGAAAATTACAGATTTCATATTCAGTCTTTGCTTAATAGATTAGAGATTGAAATTGTTAAGAAAGTAGCGAAGGGTGGTTTACAAGAGTGTATTGATA
>SMSQ01025892.1:427635-501038 GCA_019453375.1 Ctenoplectra terminalis | reverse complement strand
AAAAAAAAAAAAAAAAAAAAGAGAGAGTAGAAAAACAGAGAGGAAAGGAGAAAAAGGGGTAACGCAGACGCGACGCGTTCGATGGGTGAATTATTGTTGCAAAACGGTAGCGTTCGAGTCGCAGAGGCAACAAACGCGAGCAGTGTGCACAGGTACAAGCGTAACACGCTTTGTCGGCTAGCTTTTTAGAGCACAGGACACCTGTGAACACCGATGCGACTCTTTTTTCCACCGATGCACGCAGGGACCCTCCTCTGCCTGGTCCGCGCCACTGTTTGCGCTGTCACGGGCAAACAGAATGTGATTTGGATCGAGTCTATGGGTGTGCAAATATTGGCGACAAATGGGGAGCAGTTTCTAAGCGGTAATTTTTAAATTGCGCGCCTGCCCATGTGTATTTTACCAATCGGTTTTCTTTTTTTTTTTTTTTTTTTTTGGAATCACGTATTGATCTATGTTTTAACCGAACTGCCACGGAGGTATCGATTGCTTTAGCGACCAGTTGAATAGAATTTTGAAACCTGAGAGTAATTTCAGTTTGTTTAATGCGTGGTTAACATTTGATCGATAACTTGATTTTGTTAGTTTCTTAAACTTTGTCGAAGTGTCTAAGTATTTCCAATCGTAATGATATTTTTTCTATAAATTGTAACTTTCATTTCTAAGTGTATTTTTGCGTCTATAATTATGCTAAGAAAAGGTGGATGTACTACTTTATAAACGATCATAGAATTTTTTTTTTTCTAACTCCGCATGATACCTGTAGATCATTTGCTTTCGACAATGAAAGAGTAATATTCAAAATTTAGAAAGTTTTTATTAGAAATTTATAATTGTTGGTAGAGAATGTCTTGGTGTATGTGTGTGTGTGTGTGAGAGAGAGAGAGAGAGACCCATCATAAAACCTAGGTCTTAGGTTTTGGGCCGCACCAATACGATGGCACCTCGTTTCCAATTGGTTCGGCCTTTAGCCGGAAAATAATATAAAAGAGCCCAGAAAAACTTAGTTTTAGATAGAGTTTAAGTCAACCACCGTAAAAGCACTTCAATATACACTACTATTCCTACATAATTAACGCCAATTGAATTTGAACACTGATAATAAAAAGTTCTTTTCAATTCAAAAATCTTTCTTCTGACCGAATTCTTATTTCAATTCAATTCATCTCGCTATTCAATACGCTATCCATTCCTTGCAACCTTCCCTTGAACCTTTCGTAACACCTAATATAAATCATCTACGCTCCAAATATTTCGATTTTACGACAACCTTAAGGTTACGCCTCAACAATAACCACGAAACAAACGCGCGGCGTTACAAACAAATCAACTTTTACCACACTGATCGATAAAACGCAGCATGATCTCGCAAAAGCTTGGTCCGAGCGGTTGGTTCATTTAGCGGTCTCGTGATCAAACAGCATCGATTCCGCCGTGAATTTCCCTCGTTGGCGGCGGGCTTAGCGAGGATAACGGCGCGTGTGCGACGAAACAGAAGCGGAGTCGGCGCGGGCTGTGGCCGTTTGTTTTCATTAAAAGTTATTATCCGCCGTGTAAAAACTTCAATGCGCGTGGCCGGCTAACATTTTTAAACCGCCATTGTGCTCGAAAGGCTTTTCTTTCATTTTTTTTTTCCTCCTCTCTTCGCTTTTTGTTCGTTGCGCTGCTGCCCCTGGCCGCGGAGCACAATTACCGGGAATGACTCTGCGAATTGGTTGTTTCGGCGGAATAACGTATCCGCATGAAATTACGATCCGCCATTTCGCCGGGACCTATCCAGGGTAACGCTGTTTGGCTCGCTGTTTGTTCGCGCGAAAAATGGTTAAAAACAGGGTGAGCCCGGTTTAGTTGTTCTTTTTTTCTTTGTTCTACTTACTCTTTTGTTTCAACGCGAATTTTGTTCGATTATAAATAAAGGAATTACTGGGCGGTGCAGAGCGGATTGTTAACTATTCTTCGCTTTTTTGGGGGGCGTGCGCTTCTTTGTATACTTGGCGAATCAATTTAAAATGATTTGTTGCAACGTTTATGAAATGTACGTCATGAAAATAGTATTATTAACTGGGTCTGGAATGGATAAACGATTCGTAATGTATCTGGAATGTTTAATGGAAAATTTTTGAACACTTTGCAGAGCATAACCGCGAATTAAATAGAAACAGAAAAACTTAAGTGGAATAGGGACGGTTATAGCAGGTCAGAGTAGTAAAACAGGCGATAAAAATATTCAGAAAAGGAAGGACAAACTCAGAAATCAGATCATTCCTTCCTAACTTAAAAAAAAAAAGAGAGAGAAAAATTGTTCTTCAAGAGATTGTATATCAATCGCTTAATTAGTATTAACTGAAGATGAATAAAGATGAATATTCAACATACCCTATAAAATGTCTAAATATTGATAAATTATACCATGTGTGCTTACACATATTTTTTTTTTTAATTTACATCGATAAATAATTAAAAAGAACTGATTGGATTGCATGAATATTAGAAAATATTTGAAGAAATTGAAAAAAAAAGAGGAAATAAATGTTATTTCAAGTAACCAAGAGAGCATGCAGCGAAACAGGAAACGCGCGAAGAACAAACCGCTTTGCCTGAAATTTCGCCTCGATTGAACGATCAATACGACGTCGAATCTTATCAAAGAACAATATTACAGCTTCCCAGTAATTCCTGCACGTCACGATCGAGGAACAAGGCAATAACTAAAAACAAAACTGGGATACAAGCGCGCTGCGCAGCCACCGGCGAAATATTTCGTGAAATGTAACTTGCTTGTTCCGTCAAACTCGTTTCGCCAACGAAGATTGATGAAAAACGTAATTACTGAACTTAACTGCCGGACTTGCCACTTCCCCGAGTGAAATCTGCATTTAATGTCGCTGTTATTGACAAACGGAACGCTTATTTTGTAATTTCGTTCCGCTGTTCTTAATAAATACATAGATCATTGTAATTTAGAGGGACAATGGCATCTATTTCGTAAATATAGATCACCTGTTTTTAGAAAAAATCTTCGCAAGCTGTTTCTAAAGTAAAAACCGCGAAAAATAATTAAAAGTACGATTAAAAACGAAAATACGAACTTAGCCGATCCGACTAATATTTGTTCTACAAAACACGAAATATCTTTGTCTGCGTACAAATACACTAAAGAAAAAGAAGTATTTTAACTTTGAGCGATAAAAAAAATAGCAACTGTTAACCTAAAGCTATCCTGGGTAAAATTTCACCACGAACAAATTTTA
Source organism: Ctenoplectra terminalis (assembly GCA_019453375.1). Classification (NCBI taxonomy): domain Eukaryota; kingdom Metazoa; phylum Arthropoda; class Insecta; order Hymenoptera; family Apidae; genus Ctenoplectra; species Ctenoplectra terminalis. The sequence continues at coordinate 497,787 of SMSQ01025892.1, read as the reverse complement.
TTTTGTTACAGAAAAACTTAATACCCGACACCGTTGATTCTTTCAATATTTATCTATCAGCCACTACAACCCATAACTTAATAATTTAGTATTAAATAACACTAAAAACTTTCAATTACACGTATCTTCCTCATTCATTTAACATCTTTCAAGATTCTCAAAACCAGTTTCTCCAACCAACCAACACAACAAATCTCGTTACCGTCACAAATGAATGCCAGGTAATACAAAAAATATGCTTAAAATGATCAAGAAACGCGTCAGAATATCAATAATTGAACCTTCCAACAAAACTCACGCATCTTTCCCAACCACCAACCCCCGATCCATCGGCGAAGACATTAAACAGCCATAAAGTCGGCGGTTTCAAAATGGCGGACGAAAAATTGGCGCGGCGAGCTGCAACGACACCGCGAAATAATTTAGCGAAGCCTCTCGGCGAAAGACGGAGCCATGTCAGGAACAGCGACGGAACTTTAACCGCGAATTATAGACGCGACTTTTCCAAGCCTGCCATCCCCGCTGCCGGCCCACAACGACGCCCTATGAAAGTGGAGAAAAACGAGCTAGCCTGTCTTTCGTGGCTGGTCCGGGTAAAAAGTTGTCTGACTTCTATCGGGGTAACGTCCTGGCCGCATATAATAGAACGGGTCGCCTTTCACGGAAACGCTCTCGCCCCCGGGGCGCTTTTCTTTCATTTCTGACGTAATTACGCGAAGCGGCGCAAGAAAAGGAAGGGAACTGCGAAAGGGCAGCCGAGGAGGAGAATGGGACGCGGAAAGAAAGCCTCGACGACCCGGGAATATTTCGCGACCGAGACAGTTGTATGTACCAACCCCTCTTCTGTACGGCCAGCCGCGACCTACTACCTTCGTTTTCTCAATAAACCAACGCGGACCAACTTCGACGACGAACGCACCGTTTCCCTTTTGCCTTTCCCTCTGCTCTTTCGATCGATTCATTTTCTTTCGGGCTCGGCTGATGATTTAGGGGAAGGTCAAACGGTGTTGGGTTTATTTTATTTTTATTTTTATTCTTATTTTTATTTTTATTTTTATTTTTATTTTTATTTTTATTTTTATTTTTATTGTTGTAATTATAGGTGGAAGAAGGGTGTTGTTCCGTTTGTTGGTAGGGGTAGGCTCAATGGAAATAATTGATGTTACAAGCTAAGTTTTGTTAAATCGATATGGAAAATTCAGGTCACTAACTTTTAACCCTTTGCACTGCTATGCCGAGCCGGACTCGACGTTCCACTTTGCTCCATTCTTTTTAGTTTCAACGTACGAAGCGTGTTCTTTCATACTAGAATTTAATTTAATCGGAATTTATGAAGATATGTTGTCGATTATAAAAGTATCGCGATTAAAATTGATTCGGTAAGCTTTTGAAAATGGTTTGTTTAATAGGACCGTATGAGATAAAATATTGAGCATGACTAAGAGACATCAATATTGGTCTTCGTATGAGTTCTTGATCGCATTTTTAGCGATTCCTGTTTAAACGTATAAAAACTTATTTAGATGTTTTAATATTGAATTTAATTGTGGAAAAATAGCCAGCTGCAGGGAATTGTTTTGACTTGAAGTAACCGGTCAACGAAGTGTTAAGAGCACAGCGTAGAATGTGGAACAATGTAGAATGTAAAAGGAAATATTTTAATTTCCTTTATCGACGAGGAATATTTTAAGGGGATGTCTACATTTATCGTACGATTATATTTAGTTGTAGCGATTCAATTATTTTGCGCCTCCAAATTTCATTATACCTTCACGTTGCACATATCTGCGGATAAAAAATAATAATTACCACGTGCAACGTAGGTTTCGAAATGATTACATTATTGTGTTCGCGTATTTCTGCGGCTCGGTCTTTAAATTTCTATAACACGTTTCGAGGGGAGCGTAATGAATTGTAAATTACCAGAAAAAGGATACGCGAATGATAACAAGGATAGTACATCTGCGGCGAAGCTGTCGCTAATTAACGTCCACACAAAAACAGCCGCTGTATTATTGAAACTTATTTCCATTCGAGAAATTTACATTGTGTCTCGACGAGGCCCGAATGGAAACTCGTGTTATTTCATAAAACATGTGGTTCGTATCCATCGTGGAACGAGCCTGTTGAAAAGTCCCAATAACTGAATATTAAAAAATTCCCACAAAGGAAATCTGTATAAATCGCGCGTGTATCTCGTTTACGTTTATCCCAGAAATCGCGAAAGTCGCGACCAGAACGTGTGCAAAATTAGAAAAACTGCGGATTACATCTAATTTTTAAAATTATATAGCTTACAAACTGTACGTGTTATAACCATAATTTTAGGTGATAATATTGAAACATTTATTATAACAATATCGGTGAGAATTCATCGCAAATTTTTCGGCGTCGAAATACCGTCGGTTTAACACTAGAACTACCGACGATTAAAGTATACTTATTTCTACCGAAAAAATCAAAGTGAAAGGTATATAAAATAATATGTAATGCAACTGAGACAAACGTTTACCGATATTTTTAACAGAAAATCGTGAAAAATCTGCACAAAGGCACCATAGTTAATTTATCAACTTTTTATGAAAAATTACGAATGGGTCATTTTGACTATTTTGGTGGTTCTAGTGTTCATAAAAATCTTCACATTGCAATTCTAATTTAGGATTTACATCTAACGCAAACCATTTTTATAAGTCGATAAGTTACGATATTATAATAAAAAAATCATTATTAAAACAGTAACATAAAATGTCTTTAAGCTTGAAGAACGTAACTGAAAGAAATACTGCTCTGTTCTCGATGAATAATTTCCAGATGAACTTAATAGAAATTTATATCCGGTCCTACTTTCTTTCGTCCATGATAAAAACTACCAGATGTATGAATACTCAAATAAAGAAGCATATGTTAACCAACCAGTTAACTTTAAAAATACTGTTTCATGTATCCAACGCTAGTATCTATGAAACCAATACTAACACCGCGACCAACGTTTATTCTCACAAATTTAATTCTTTCCTTTTCAACTATATTACCCAACATAACTGTCCCTTAAATCACTCCTACGAATCAAAAACCACATTATTTCATCTTCCACGTGTCCAGTCCCGCTTCGCAACACTAATTCATCCCGCATACCAAATACCTCGCGAAACGAGATCAAACGCGCCTCATCATACCGAAATCCGTGTCCAACGAACGCGATAAATTTCACGGGACCGTGAATCCCGCTGTTACAGAAATCCGTAGCGCACAAACGCTAGGTCGAAGGAGAGAAATAAAAGCGCGAATCAATCTTGCAGAATCCCATTTTATATCCACAACGTGCACGTGCGGGCGGGCGGGCGCGTACACACGCGTCGGGTCCAGACGCTTTAACGACGAAAAATGCAATTCTCGGCGGACGACAAGATTTCCATCGCCATATTTCCTCGGTTATCTGCGAATGGACGCGTCCCTCTTCGCTTGATAAACGCGTCGCCGCGAAGCTACCTCGCGGCCAGGTGCGTTTCCACGCCTCGCGATTACCTTCTTCTCGCGCGATGATTAAACAGCGTCGAGGAAATCTCTTCGCCACCTTAAGAAGGAAAGTTACTGGACAATAGCGAGGCTTCTGCAGCGCGTGTTTAAATAAATATACGAGAAAAGGATAGGTGCAGTTGTTGGAAGGAACATAGGGGGGTTGTAAAATTAGCAAGGGTGTTGGAGTATTTGTTGCGATCGTTTGAAGAACGAAAAAATGTGGGCGTTGATAGGAGACCGATGGGAACGAATAATGTAGAGTGTGAATCGCGTAAATCGCGTGAATCGCGTAAATCGCGTAAATCGCGTAAATGAACGTGTAAATCTGAGCGAGAATGAGAGTGACGAAACGTGCGTAAGGACTCGCATTCGTTTGCAAGCGCAATCGTACTTCCATTAACCCATTGACTGCCAACTACGAGTAGTGTGTGCTGCAATTTTAGATTGATTACAAATGGTCATTTGAGTTAAGAATTATTAGCGTTTTTTTTCAATAAAAATTACTGTAAATGCCATTACAATATTATATCGGTAACTAAATATTATTATATTTTGTAAAATTTCATGTATTCTTTAACCAGTCAACTGTGGCGGACTCTTTTCAGAGCGGGGATGTATAAATCCATCTTAAATTATTTATACTTTTTTATTTGTTTGCTTTATTTCGTTTCGACCTCCAAAGATTCTAAACATATTGAAATTTACGAATATATTTTAGTTTTCGCTAAAATTGCAATTTAAAGAGGAAATGATAACTAAATTTTAAGCATGACGGATATAGTCGTCATGACACAAAATACTGCCATTTCTCCATAATGGATATAGTCATCAAACACAGCTGACTGGTTAAAATAAAACCTTGGCCCCCAGGGCAAGACGCTCTAAATATGCCTGGCAGTCAATGGGTTAACGCTAGAGCTGCCGGCGATTAAAGTANTAAATCTGAGCGAGAATGAGAGTGACGAAACGTGCGTAAGGACTCGCATTCGTTTGCAAGCGCAATCGTACTTCCATTAACCCATTGACTGCCAACTACGAGTAGTGTGTGCTGCAATTTTAGATTGATTACAAATGGTCATTTGAGTTAAGAATTATTAGCGTTTTTTTTCAATAAAAATTACTGTAAATGCCATTACAATATTATATCGGTAACTAAATATTATTATATTTTGTAAAATTTCATGTATTCTTTAACCAGTCAACTGTGGCGGACTCTTTTCAGAGCGGGGATGTATAAATCCATCTTAAATTATTTATACTTTTTTATTTGTTTGCTTTATTTCGTTTCGACCTCCAAAGATTCTAAACATATTGAAATTTACGAATATATTTTAGTTTTCGCTAAAATTGCAATTTAAAGAGGAAATGATAACTAAATTTTAAGCATGACGGATATAGTCGTCATGACACAAAATACTGCCATTTCTCCATAATGGATATAGTCATCAAACACAGCTGACTGGTTAAAATAAAACCTTGGCCCCCAGGGCAAGACGCTCTAAATATGCCTGGCAGTCAATGGGTTAACGCTAGAGCTGCCGGCGATTAAAGTAGATTGTTTTAGAATATAGTTTCTCCCGTTCGATATCGGTTGACTTATAATCTTATCTCGAATACAGAGGAAGCGTGTGGACAAGGACAACCATGATGAAGTTAAGGATTAGCCCGCCTGTTGATGTTTCTGCTTATGTTCTGCCAAATATCGCCACGTACAGAATAAAAGATTAGTCTACTAAACACACAACTGAAAATATTGATTAGATTTATCGTCTTGAATATTTAAGCAATCCAGTACGATCTTTAATTATTAAATTCGATATTGAGAGTCGGTCGGACATATAATGGAAACAGATTTGATATGCATAATCACGGGACATCGATGCGCCGGCTATTATTTGATGCTTAAATTCAGGCACATAATTTACAATTAAAAAAATTATACGGAAACAGACTATTGATTATTTTAGTAATTATATATATTATGTTGATTATACCAGTCGTGTCCAGTACGTGGCCTAATTGATATTTTTCTGTGGCCCTCCTGAAGTGTGCAGCTATTTTTCATTTTATTAAAATTGAACATGAAGCTTGTTTTTTTATTTTATTTTATCGGTTAAATGGCATAAAATAATTAATTAAGATTTCGACTATTTTTATACGTACGACTTACAACATATCGGTAATATTTTTTTCAGTAATTTCTTTTTTTTTTTTCCTTTTTTTAGTCTACACGATATCCTGAGAATTCTAAGTTCCTAATTTTTTATTTTCCGTAACGATGCTGTTCTAATATCCCTAAAAATGACAGAGATGTTTCAAGCGTGTTAGGTTACCGCTTGAAAAATTAATTTTCGTATTTTTCAATATTATACTTGAAATTTTTATATATCACAGAACTTCATCTTTATTATTCATCGCGCCATTCTACTTTCCTGATCGAACTGAAAATTCGTTCCAATATTCTGGAAGCTTGCCGCGTGTCATTAAGGGATCGTGTGCTTTTAACGGTCCATAAATGAATGCAGAAAAAGGATTCAGTGCCGCGTTACACTTTCCAGGATTACACGAATTTAGAACTTTGTTTACAACGAGCGCGAACATGATGGAGAACCTCCACCGAGTTTCGTTCAACTTGGTCGTTAGTTTAACGTACACGTACACGACTAATTTTCAGCGTCGTTTTTCTCGGGGAAGAAGCATCGCGCGAATAAAATTCGCGTTTAATAGAGATGGATTCGTGTTTGGCAAAAAATCAGGTTACGTTAAGAGCACTTTTGCGATACATCTTGCTGCCACCGAACGAGAGACAGAACTCTGTTCTCTGCAAATACAGTAATCTAATGTTTCTACATTTCTGTGTGATATCAGACGCTACGTTTAGCGGATTTTTATATTCTACTCCACGATCTATTATACTCTTTATACAATTAATATTTTATTAAATTGGTGCATATAAAATTACAAATTTGAATGGAAACGATTTTGGTTCTTATCGATGCAGATAATTTATAAGTTATATATTTAATTTTCCAGGTGTATTTCATAAAAAAAAATTATTTAGCAATAGTGTTAAATATATGTTCTGAATTTTATTTTTCTATTTTATGCAATTTTTTTAAAAATATTCTTAGAGCGGTATTCGGTTATGATGTAAATGGAAAAATTTAATTAATTCTACTAAGATAAAATTTCTTACTAATTTTTTTAAAAATGTTTTTCGAACGTAAATCGTTCGGTTATATCGTGAATAATAAAAATGGTAAAAAATGTGGCTTCGGATGATGAAATAGTAGAACATACAGTGAGTGAGNCGAACTAATTTTTCTAAAAATGTTTTTAGAAAAATTTCTTACTAATTTTTTTAAAAATGTTTTTCGAACGTAAATCGTTCGGTTATATCGTGAATAATAAAAATGGTAAAAAATGTGGCTTCGGATGATGAAATAGTAGAACATACAGTGAGTGAGAATGCGCTTGCATTTACGTAAAGTTTGAGGGAGTTAGATCAAGATGAGAACGCCACGAGCTTCGAAGATAGCAGGAGTAAGATGATCTCTTTATGCGCGAACACGCTTTCGATTAGTTCGCGTCGTGAAAATCGGTGGCGTCTTAAACGGATCAGAAGGGTTCTAACTCTTGCTTTCAAGAATTCCGTGCTTTCCTTTGTGTACTAATTATTCAACGTTCCAGCAATTAGACGCTGTCTATTGAAATGGTTACCTCTAGTCCTACCACCTGTGAAATTTCCATTAAATGAAATTACAATTCTCAATCGCGTTTCCATTCTCACAAAATGTACAAAATACAGAAATTATCCGTCTCGTCGAAAAACCTGAAATTAAGGGATGAAAACTATTTTCAGCTCTCAGTTTTCCCAACGATAACGAAAAAAAGAATATATACATATTAACCTAATATACATATTCAATTAATAACTGAGAAAATTTCGACTGAGAGAAAAAGCATACTAGATATTAAAAAAATAAAAATTACTTTCATCGAAGCAACAACTTACGTTACAAATAACTGCGATCATCGAACTCAAAACCAATTAAAAATTAAAGAAATAATTGTTCAGTTCACCTTAGATACAGCTAGTGCAAAACCTCTTTCAGTTCAAACTCGTAACTTTTCACAACAGTTCAAAGATCCATGGTAAACAATCCCCTCAAAAATATTTCAAACGTTCATCAAATGATATAAAAAAATATAAAAATTATTAATTATAAAATATTATAACAATCGTACCGTTTAGTGGTCACTAATGACTCTATCGTTAACACTAAACCTACCAAAACGGTCAAATGACCGTTTCGTAATTTCTTGTCCAAAGTTTATAAATTATTAACGGTGCACTATTGAATATTTTTTGTGATTTTCCGTAAAATATATGGTCAAAGATTTGTTTCTCTAGCATTGTGTGTTTTTCCAAGTATCTATTATTGTAATTTCTTTGATACAAGCAGCTATAGTTTAATCGTCGGTAGGTTTAGTGTTAATGTGACCATTTTAAAATAAACTCATAATAACAACATATGAATGTTAAGTTCCGAACAGGTGAAATACTCACATAAATCTCCCGATGTAAAATATAAATACTTTTTAATACAAAATAATATCTATTACATGAGCTATACTCCACTTCTGTATCCTTAAACTCTATCCCTAAAGTCTCTCGACTCTCTCGACTCAGTTTAGACTCACAATTTCCGCAATGATAACATCACGCGTGAGAAGAAACAAAAGTATGAATAAAATGGACCAGGCAGGACGAAACAGACGAACAAAGAGAAAACAGAAAACGCAACAATGTCGGATAACGTTAGGCGCAGACCGCGCGGTGGAAAATTGGGCCTTGAAGAAGCAATCTATCATAGCCATACGTTCCTCCAGCTCAGAGGCAAAGGGAAATGGATGGGCGTGAACGCGTGGACGAAGAAACACGGGAAATTGAGTTACACCGTTCGACGCGAGATACGAAAATTCTTTTTTAATGGACGAGCCCTGTCAGCTGCGTTACGTAGCGCGGCCTTCTGTACCGGAAACGAGCCTCCGGTTGTTCTGGTTACGTCTGATGACTGAAGAAGATGGAACGTGTAAAGGAGGCGGAGAAACATTGCTTCGTGCCCTTCGTTCGCTTTTATTTTCAGCTTCTGCTGCAATTTTTTTCTTTTTTTTTTCTTTTTTTTTCTTTACGCCCATATTTTTGAAATTGCACGGCTGGACGCGACAAAGATTTCGTGTACAAGAATTTGAACTAAAATTACCTTAATAAAGTATTCAAAATTCAGTTTAGCGTTTAATGGTTAACAAAATTTGATTATTTATTAAATCTAACGTCTGAAGCTTTCTTGTCTTCGTTGTATTTTAATAAAGTTACTCTGGTTAGAAAAAAGTGGACCACCGAGAACTTTATGGCGAATGTGACCTAAAGCATTCAATTAAAAAAAAAAAAGAGACTCGATATTGAATCTTACGCTTGATAACTTTGGTTCGTGCAATATTTTAGTTGCTCTTAATTCCAGTGCTTTAGAAAGCACTCGTCAAAATCCATTCTCTGTTCCTCGGGACAAGTATCGCAAAAATGTGTCTTTCGAGTGCAAAGGGTTAAAACAACAAACAACTCGTGCCCAGTTATATCGCTCTAAACAATACTCAAAGGCTTCTCGAATCCCAAAATCATCCAAACGCATCACAGACAGGAGCAATCACGCGAATACCAACATCATTCAACAACTACTTTCAGATACTCACAAAGTGTCATTCGCCGACACATCGATTACACCAAAACGCTAACGAATTGTAATTAATAAGCAGAGGTTTCATGCGGCCGATTAAAAGCTCTGCGTCGATAGCGTCGCGCGACGAACTCTAATTACGCGGCCTAGAGCCGATACTGATGCTAGAAGCGGAACGAAGCGTGGCGAAGCTTTGTCAGTTACAAAATTTAGCGGCGGTCCCAAGGGTGAGGCCGCTCCGGAACCAACGTTATCGAGGCCCCAGGATTAGCCCCACCCTCCGTAAAATTATACGTCTCCGACGCTCTTCATTTCCCCCTCGTTAAATCGACGTCGCCCAGATACTGGATAATTTAACGACTCCTCTCATTGTGTTCGCCAACGGAATGATTTGCGGTCTAAGCATCGAATTAGCTCTTTTGTGTCCACCGTTTGTTCCGAATGCGTACGCGTGGATGGAGTTTTTAGGGACTGGAGTTTTGACTCTTATACGAGGAGTTTTGTAGGCTGGATTATTAGATCGAGCAATTAGGTTGGACTGGTAAGTATTCAAAGAATTTTTTTAATACACAACTACTGGCAGTTAAAGTAAATTTATTTTTATTTTTAGCTAAGAAATAAAAATGAAAGGTACATCAAAAAATATATATTACTCACTTTTAATCCATTTATTTGCATTATTGATGGAAAATCATGGAAAATCATGGAAAATCCTGCAAAAGAGACCGTAGTTAATTTATAAAATTTCTGTGAGAAATTACGAATTGGTAATTTTGACCAGTTTGGTAGTTCTAGTGTTAATCAGGACAGGAGAATTTCAATAACGATGTTTTGAAGAGTATCGGAGAAATATTAAATGGAAATGAAGAGAATAATTATTTTAATTGATAATATCTTGAAGTTTAAGCTACTCTTTTATGTATTTAAATTATCATATTGTATCTTAGTCTTAACAGAAGAGTTACACGTTAATGTAAATAAGTGAAAGGTAAGGATCCGAAATTTCTGTGTATAAATTACAAGTACCAAAAATCGAGGACTCATTGAAGAATATTAATTTAGAACAAAGATTAGAATTTCTCTTTACAATAATAAAACAAGATCCCAGCACAAGAATGCCTTCAAAATCCAATCTGATCGTCATCCGTTCTTCTCGCAACTCTCAACAATGCAAACACTCCGGCAAAGGATGCAAAACACACGTCTCAAGTGTATCAAAGAAACGCAACAGATTTTCTCTTTCTGTGTCCAAATCGATCGAATCTTCCTCATCAAAGATCATGCATATTTCACGACGCCCAAACGAGTTCCATCCAACAAACGGACCGATAATTACGACTTATCTCCGAGCGAGACCCTCCTCTTCGATAATGCTGAAAGATCGAGCGAATTCACTTCAAGATTCGATTGAGACCGAGTGCCAACGCGAGGAACGAAGAAGACACGCTCGAAGAGGGTCTAACTGGTTGGTGTTTCGCGTGTTCTCGCGACAGAGGATCGAAAAGAGGGGGATGAAGAGGAATAAGAGAAGAAAGGAAGGCATGGCGGACCGGTTCGTTCGATTGAATATCGACTAAAACGTTATTGTGGTTCGTTGCGTTCGCCTATGTGAGAAAACAAGACCACCGTGGGACAGCTGCCTGTATTTTTCCTCCATTTTTGTTCCTTTCTCTCGCTGTCCCTCTTCTTTTTCCTGTTTCAAAGAGGAATCGGTAGCTCCTCTCTGTGTACCTCCATTGTTGGCACGACGAGAGCGCGGAAATTACACGGATTTCCTTTCCTTCGTCGGGGAAACGATTGCCGGCGAGCCTTGTAATTAGCTGTCGATTAGCGATTGCCAGGTTCCGAAGCCTGTCGCCGGGATCGTTAGGCGTCATTAGCAGGGAATTATTCCACGGGTGTTCTTGATGAACGCTTGGTTAAGCACGGTTCGTAGCTTCTGCATCGGGGCTGTTTCTTTATTCCTTCGCGATCATTTGAATTGTCAAAGGCCACGCTTTAATACTGGTAACTAATTATATAGTTATGAGTTCTGGGTATATCCAAAAAGGGGAGAAAATGCGGATGGATAATGCAGATAATGAATTTAGGTTCGACGTTGATTAACAAAAGAACGCAATGGCTATCTGACTCTATGACTATTAGGTGTATAATTAACAAAGTATGTTATGGAGTTCACACACGCCAAATTTGATGAAATTTTGGTACGATATAGATCTCGAAAAAATATTGCACAGGTACTTTTTTTTATATCGGTCATCGTTCAGTTTAAAGGGGTGATTAAGGGTAATCAGCCCTCAAAGTAGGATATAAAAATTTCTGAACGAATCAATTTTTTTTTTTTTTCAAAGTTTTTACACAGCCGGATTTGAAATTTAAAAATAGACAAACCTTACAATTAAAGTTTCTTTTTATCTGTGATAGTTTTCGAGATATACTGTCAAATAGATTTTTCACGCCCTACTCCGAGGGCTGATAACATCCCTTCAAAGTGAAAAAAAATCAGCATGTGGCAACTCTGTAGCATTCCCTGCAAGTTCTACTAGTTTCTTTTTAAAGATATATTTATTAACGTGGAAGAAATGTTGCACTCNTTTTTATCTGTGATAGTTTTCGAGATATACTGTCAAATAGATTTTTCACGCCCTACTTCGAGGGCTGATAACATCCCTTCAAAGTGAAAAAAAATCAGCATGTGGCAACTCTGTAGCATTCCCTGCAAGTTCTACTAATTTCTTTTTAAAGATATATTTATTAACGTGGAAGAAATGTTGCACTCACTTTTAATCCAAGTAATTTCGTTTGGACTCTACAACTTTCTCCCATATTTAAGTCAAGAATTAATGCCCGAAGGAGAAAATGCATCATATTTTGAAACGATATAACCATCAATCCAATTTTTGACTCTCTACTAGACCGCAGAATATTTTCGTATACATTTTGTATACATTTGTATAAATACAAAAATATTCTGCGGTCAAGTAGAGAGTCAAAAGATGAATTGATGATTATATCGTTTCAAAAGATGCACTTTTTCTCCTACACTCAACAATTAATATATATTTTTTTTTAATATAGTATTTCCACGAAAGGGTTCATAAATCGCTAAGATATTAAAGGAAACATAAATTGAATTTCCTCAAGTAAACAAATGAATAAAACGTAACAGTTTAGCAATCAAGTAAACCTTCGACCAAATATAGTCACAAACCTCTCTCTTTTTCTTTCTCTGTCTGTTTCTCTCGTTGCAACCCGGGTACAAGAATCGTGCACGCATTTAATTCCGCGCCACTTCCAAGCCCGAGCAAAATTGACGTCACAGCACCCCCACGAGCCAACGAGAAACCTTACTGTAGGAAACATCGCGAGGATTGGAAAACCGAAACTCTCGAGAGAAGAGTTTAGTTATAGCGAGCGTAGCCGGTAGTTACACACAGCCTTTGTAGACTTTTAGTTACCTCATCCTTGCACAAACGCACACGTACACGTTCAGACAATTCGTTCCTCCTCGTCGCGGTAATATTCGCCTTCTTAATTAGCGTTAGTGCTCGAAATAATTCAAGCGCTATGTTTTAATAAACCTTAAACGAAATTTTCCTTTGACAGAGGTGTTCATAGATCGCAATAATCGCGAGCATCGCGGTGGATTGGAATAATCTACGTTATCGTGCGATTTAATTTTGATCGGACGGCGCGGGGATGTGCTTGGACAGGGCGCAAAGCGTTTTTAATCGCTAGGAAATATTTCATTCGCCAATACTTGTTTCACGTTTTTCTCATCGATTCGACTGATAATATTCCACCATCAATGGAACATTTTTTATTAATACTAGATTCACTGTAAGTTTTAAACATCTACCGTTTCGATTTTCAGCAACAAATTTCATCCCTCAAATGTTCACACTTCTACTTTCGTCCTCTCTTAATCCTCGATTCCACACGCCAAACAAGAACTACACGCGAAATTTAATTTTCTATTGGACGTATACTCTGCATCCTTCGAAAATTAACGCTTTGTTGACCGGGAATTTTACACAGAAACAATGTCATGTCACCGGCTATTATTTTGTAATTGAATATGGAAGTAAAACGTTCTAAATAAACTGCAATAAATTTTATCACGATTGCTGGAGAAAGCATTTATTTTGGAGAATTTGGAAACCTGATTTTTATTATCAACGTAATTTGTGATATTAGGTTCTTTTATTGTGTAATATCTTGTTTGAATAGCCGTTTTATCGTTTGGGTTCGAAAAGACGAGTTAACTCGTCACCGGTCAGCAACGTTTCGGTATGAAAAGACGAGTTGACTCGTCACCGGCTCTTATTTTGTAATTGAATATGGAAGTAAAACGTTCTAAATAAACTGCAATAAATTTTATCACGATTGCTGGAGAAAGCATTTATTTTGGAGAATTTGGAAACCTGATTTTTATTATCAACGTAATTTGTGATATTAGGTTCTTTTATTGTGTAATATCTTGTTTGAATAGCCGTTTTATCGTTTAGGTTCGAAAGGACGAGTTAACTCGTCACCGGTCAGCAACGTTTGGGTATGAAAAGACGAGTTAACTCGTCACCGGTCACCAAACTGTTAAAAGAAAAAAAAAAAAAAATGAAGAACCTCACATTCTCCAAGTACCTTCCATTTTCTGTTCCAGAACATCATTTTGAAAATGCAAGATTGTACAGAATGTAAAGAAACACGAAATCGAAGATACGTATTATCTTTCAAAAATGAAAAATAAAAATGGTACGAAAAGTTTGTCATCCCTGAAATATCTTAAATTTCCTGCCCCGAAACACGAAATCGCTCGCGCGCGCTATCCTGTCTATTAAACTAACATGCATTCTCGAGGAAAATTCGACGAGAGGGAAACATTATGAACGCGCGAGCTCTCCCGGAGGAAGACCTACTCGAACGAGCCACGAATCGGAGAGCCGACTAATAATGGTCGAACAGCAAACAAGGCGTATATATTGCCGCTATAAATTGCAGCGCTATACTTAATTTACGCGGCTCTCGGTGAGCAAGAGAAAGAGAGAGATGGAGAGAGAGGGGTCAGAAGGGAGCGGCGCGTTCGCCTTCCCTTCTTGAAACTTTACCAGTTAGCAGTTACCGATAATTATCCGCGCCGCTTTCCTTTCACGGGGCGCGAAATTATAACGCTCCGCTGGTCCCGACGAAAAGCTCGCGGCCTCGAAACTTTTCACCGTCATACACTTCGTCCAATCCTTGCCTTTTTGCTTCGTAAAAAAAAAAAAAAAAAAATCATCTTCGTGTTTCTAATACTTTCGACTGCCTTCTTCTACGTAGCTCGTAATTTGGTTACCTAATTTTTTTTTTTTGCTTCGCTGAGAAATGTGAAAAATTGAAAAAAATAAACTGCTCGTCTTGATGGTAATCGTTAAGACTGCAGATTTTTATGCGAATTCGTGTTTTTAACGATAGAGTAAAATAGAGTGGAACTTCGGTAGATTGTTTCATTTGTTATTAAAATTTGGAGATTTTGTGCAATTTTTTTTCTGTGATTTTCATTAAACCTTCGCAAATCAGGAGAATAAATGTTACACTCTGGAATTATGTGGTGTTAATTCTATCCCGACCCTTGTACATCTGCAGATACATTACTTGAATAAAAACTCACTTTAAAATTGTGTTTCATCGATTTTATTAGGGAGTGTCAAAAGTTTCTTTCGTTTTATTAATAAGTAATGGATGCATAATGTTTTACGCTTTACAATGTATTATTACTTTAAATAGTATCCATTTTGCTTCATTACCTTCCTCCGTCTCTCGTTTAATAAAGAAGGCTGCATGTTTATATAAATACTGATAGCCGAATAAATAACCTTAAATAACGTTAAATAACGCTAGACTATGTGAAGATAACGAAAGAGACTTTCCGAACAACTTAATACAATAGGATCAGATCCAAATAAAACAGTGATGTTTCCTTTAAATGCTTCAAAAGTTAACAAATTAATATATCTGAAAACCTTTCCTTGAAACGAAAAATACAGCAATTGTAAAATCGCTGTGATTAATTTAACTCCACTTGGTTCGCGAAAGATTAATCCAAATCTGGTTTACTAAAAGTGAAATGTTCTCCATTGCTGTTCCACTATTACAGTTTATAATTATTACAAAAGAATCACAGAGACCTTCGAACAGTTAAAACTTCGAAACACCACAGCGTTCTCTGATTGTTCACTTTCCACAATTTTTGGTTGTAGTTCACGGTCGTCAAATTTTCAAGTGGTTCAGCGTTTCCGTTCGTTTCTCGCTAACCTTTCCTCGAGCCAGCGAAGACGCAAACAGAAGACGCGGTCACCGAGACGGCGGAGGAGAAAATACGAAACCTGTTTGGCCACGATCCAACGGCGAGCAGAAGAAATTCGTGCTCCCGTTAAACTTCAACGCCGATCGAAAGGAAGCAACAGAAGAAAACTGGTTCGAAAAAGAAGAAACCAAAAAAAAAAAAAGAAAGGAGGAAAGAAAGGAAAGAAGATTCTCGTTTGTTGTTGTCGCGACACGAGAACTTCTGCCCTAGGCCCAGACGATACAATGGCCATTCAACTTGAGCTGGAATTTCGTATTCGCACCTCGTTGAAATCCACTGTTGTTTTTTTTTTTTAATCTCGTCTGTTATTGCGGAAATAAAATCCTTATTCGCGTTTGTACGTATTAATGGACACTTTGAAAATTAATAATTTTTTTTATACACTTATTCTCTTAACTTCAAATGAAATCTTAAACCTTTCACGACGTCTGGAAGGAAATAAATGCGCTTTTGGTATACAGATCGATATAGCTTCTATTAATACAGCAGAAATATTAAATTATTTGATTTTTTATTGAGATCAAGAGATTAATTATTTGAAGCAAAAATATTTTGAAGCTTAAGGTACTACTTAACGTAGCATTTAAATTATCGATTGCTAAATAATTATGGTACTGTTCAAAGTTGGTAACTTCTTTTATATACTTGTTCTTTTAATTTGAAACTGAACCTTAACTCTTTTACGGTGTATCAAAGGAAAAAAATGTTCTTTTGGACTACGTAATGTACACACGAATTTACATAAAAATACTAGATAATGTATTAGAAATATATGTACACAAATTTAACTGTATTGTATAATGAATTACTGTACAACACATAGATGAAAAAAAAAATTCTATAATGCTACAGAAAACTGTACGTACGAAATTGTACGTATGAAAATCTATGCACGCTTTTAGCTAATGATTACTTAATTTTCGAGAGCGTATATATACGTCTTTGACAACAAAAGGGTTAATAAAAATCAAACCTAAAGAATACACACCTAATAATCACTCACCGAAACAAACCAAAGAAAACAAAGCACCATTAAATAAAAATCTCAACAAAAAAAGTTCAACAAATAGCAAACCCTATAAACCACGCTAAATTGAACAAAGCTTTAATAAAAATCAAGCCTAGCGAATACCTAATAATCACTCACCGAAACGAACCAAAGAAAACAAAGCACATTTAAATAAAAATCTCAACGAAAAAAGATCAACAAATAGCAAACCCTATAAACAACGCTAAAATCAAATCTAGCGAATACACACCTAATAATCACTCACCGAAACGAACCAAAGAAAACAAAGCACTATTAAATAAAAATCTCAACGAAAAAAGGTCAACAAATAGCAAACCCTATAAACCACGCTAAATTCAACAAAGGTTTAATAAAAATCAAGCCTAGCGAACACACACCTAACAATCACTCACCGAAACGAACCAAAGAAAACAAAGCACTTTTAAATAAAAAAAATCTCAAAAAAACAGTCAACAAATGGCAAACCCTATACCATTACACAATTCACTCTACACATATCACAGTCAATTCGTCATTTGTTCACGAAGAATTACTAAACATACGCCAACGATTGTTCAAACACAAACAGGGCAAAGTAAAAGTCTCCGAAGCTCCGAAGCTCTCCAATTCCTCTTTCCAAGCGCACATCTTCATGCAAGCTGTTTATACACATTTGTACACATATACTCGACATGAATTGGCACCGTTGCGCAAGTATCTCAATCAATTCGTCATTCGACACGAAGAATTGCTAAATATACACCAACGATTATTCAGACACGCACAGCGGAAAGTAAAAGTCTCCGAAACTGTAGATCGCGACGCGTTTCAACGTACGATTCCTCTTTCCAAGAGCGCATCTTTGTACAAGTTTAAGAAAAAATATTTCAACATCCACCTCATGCTCCATTGTCATCGGCCTGGCTCTCGCGACAGCATTTTTTATCGGCCAATGGTGGCTCGTGAAACGTTAACGACGGTTCAGTCGAAAACGTCCGGTTCCCCTTCAGCATCAGTGTTCGCGTTTATATCGGGCGGAGCGGGCTGGAGTTACATCTTCTGGATGCATTATGGATACCGTATCCCGAGCCCAAGGTAAAATACGCCCCGAGCCACATGCGCGTGAGCGAGGCACGAAATTATGGCCGAGGAATATTATTTCGCTATACACGCTGTTCGTCCTCCTCCCGGTGGCCTCTTCGAGTTATGCGGGATACCTTGCAAGTATCGCACTATATTACGAAGGATATGGTCATCGCGACCGCACTCTGATATTCCGCTGCATATTTAACAAGCCATAAGTATGAGGAATTTAGCGTGGTTTATAGGGTTTGCCATTTTTCGACTGGTCCTTTTTTCATCTTTTCCTTATTTCGAGGTTTTTTTTTTTCTTTATTTAAAAGTGCTTTGTTCTCTTTGGTTCGTTTCGGTGAGTGATTATTAGGTGCGTATTCGATAGGTTTGATTTTTATTAAACCTTTGTTGAATCTAGCGTGGTTTATACGTGTGCAAATTAATTCTTTTTTTAATTTAGTATTAGGTTGTCAGAAAAGTTTCTTTCATTTTATTAATAAGCAATGGATACATAATATTTTATGTTTTACGATATGTTGTTATTTTATACAGGATTCATTTAGCGCTATTTTCCCCTCCATCTCTCGTTTAACAAATAAGGTTGAATGTTTATTTAAACATTGCTAGACGAAAGCATTGCGTGAAGATAACTTTCGGGACAATCTAATATTATGTGAAGATTCGAGGAGCACAGAACAGCTTTTGATGTGTTCTTCCAACACTAATTTTCTGACGATAAAATATTTTTTGCAACGTGTGTAGCTGAAGCTGGATCAGCTTGACGCTATTATAAATTACATAAAATAATAGTAATGGTAATAATTGAGAAGCTTTTCACAACTGAGCCATGATGGAACTAAACCAGTCAACAACATTGAATTTAATCTTATCTTTTCTGAAAAATTAAGCATTAATCGTTTACTTTGGTATTAAAGTTAAGTTGATTAGCTTGGCTACTGACTAATTCAATTATCAATCCGTNTTTTTTTTTCTTTATTTAAAAGTGCTTTGTTCTCTTTGGTTCGTTTCGGTGAGTGATTATTAGGTGCGTATTCGATAGGTTTGATTTTTATTAAACCTTTGTTGAATCTAGCGTGGTTTATACGTGTGCAAATTAATTCTTTTTTTAATTTAGTATTAGGTTGTCACAAAAGTTTCTTTCATTTTATTAATAAGCAATGGATACATAATATTTTATGTTTTACGATATGTTGTTATTTTATACAGGATTCATTTAGCGCTATTTTCCCCTCCATCTCTCGTTTAACAAATAAGGTTGAATGTTTATTTAAACATTGCTAGACGAAAGCATTGCGTGAAGATAACTTTCGGGACAATCTAATATTATGTGAAGATTCGAGGAGCACAGAACAGCTTTTGATGTGTTCTTCCAACACTAATTTTCTGACGATAAAATATTTTTTGCAACGTGTGTAGCTGAAGCTGGATCAGCTTGACGCTATTATAAATTACATAAAATAATAGTAATGGTAATAATTGAGAAGCTTTTCACAACTGAGCCATGATGGAACTAAACCAGTCAACAACATTGAATTTAACCCTATCTTTTCTGAAAAATTAAGCATTAATCGTTTACTTTGGTATTAAAGTTAAGTTGATTAGCTTGGCTACTGACTAATTCAATTATCAATCCGTCGTTTCGTTATATTTTTAAAAGAGGTATGCCATAATTGAAGAAAACTAAAGCACCGATATTTTCAAGGCTAAAATTAGTTGGAAACTTCTTGCAGAAATTGCGGTAGAAAATAATGCATGCGACAATAAATAGTTGCCTGTTCTCGGTTCTGTATTTACTCTGTGTGCAAAAGTGATCCGCTAAAATAAGAACACCGGCTATATTTTGCGACAAAAATTGCGCAGTGCACGATTATTTTAGTAAAACTGATTTTACAGTCTTTTAAGTGTCATGTACGCGAACAGTGACAAGAATCCATCAACGAACGAAACTAATGCATTCGTGCAAGTACTGTTCCAAAAAACTACAGAGGCTGCATTTGCTAGTGGCATTTCTCCAAAATAAACTTTCGATAGAATCATCTCTTCTAATTGAAGGAGCTTCGAAGAACATTGCATCAACAGATTTAAACAAATTTAATAGAAAAGCGAAACCTGTTACGATATCAAACTTGAAATAAATAATACATGTCACATTTGATTATTTTTCTCTGGTATTTAATTAACGAGGAAAAAAAGAAAAATAAGACCATCTAAAGAATAAAAAGAAGAGATAAAAAAAATCATGGTAAATTTTGCCTCGCCAAAGTTTCCGTTTCGCTCTTTACGACGTGACAATCGGGTTACGCAAGCAGCGTTACGCAACTGCAATTCATTCGCATAAACAACCGAATTCCTCGAGCTTGGCACGATGAACCACGAAGCAAAATATTTTCAAGCATCCACCATGTGCGGTATTTAACACTTGTGAGAGTAAAATTGGAAGAAAATTGCGGATCGATGATGTCTAAGGTATCTAAGGAACGTATTTCTTAAAAGGGAACAGAACTTTTATCGTTGTATTATAGGTATAATTAATTTACTATCATTTAACCTCTGCAATGCCATTTGACTTAGGTATTGTATATTCATGTGTCTGTACATTTTTTGTTTTATTTTATTTATCATTAGACTGTGGCATATTATTGGTATACGATTATAGCACCAACCGAGATATTTATAATAATTAGAGTGTGGATTTTTATGCACTAATAAGAAATTTAAAATGCATTTTATATGCATTTTATAATATTTGATAGGTGAAATAATTTTCTACTAAAATTCTACTTTTCATATTATATTCTTAAGAACATAAATTTGCATAAAAATTTGGAATCTAATAATAATTATTAGTTCCTAGATTTCAAATTAAAGTAAAAAACTGTAATCAATTATAATTTTGTTTAACATAACAGAACAAAATTCTGCTTACAGAGGATTAAAAATCGAGCTTGCAGAAGCATAATTATTGTATTGTGTAAAAAAAGTTTTTACATACAAATTATTGTATGAAAAAAAAAAAAAAAGTAAAGTGTAATGAATAACTAAAGTTTTTCGGTTTCAGTGAACTTCACGGTTTAAAATGTATTCTGGAAACTCATTACTGAAACTCAATCTCTCGAGGCTTCTGCGCTTTTTCAAACTTGTCGTCTACATTTGTCACTGTCACGTGTTCCTGTCATGTTTCATTCCTACTTCCAACTTTAGTTCCTTGTTATAGTCCGACTGTCTTTAATGCGTTCTCAAATAAGCCATACCAAAGCCAAACTCGAAATCGATTCGTGCCGCGAACACTGAAATATCAGATCTTAAAGCGTTCGTCAATCTTGATAAATTAGAATTCTTACCTTCAAAGAGTGGTAAAAATTAGCCGACAAATACTCTCCACACTAATCAACCCTACCATAATCCATTAGTATATGATTTTCATATATTTCCATATATTTATATATATTTTTAAATATTTGTATATATTTTACAGCTGTAGGGTAAATATCTTCAAAGTAACTGTCCTTTTTTTTTAATTTCCAGAAAAATATAAACAAGTTATCATTAATACGCTAATTTATTCATTAAACTCTGTTATCATTATGAGACTAAAGATTATATAATTAGAAATTTTTTAAATAAAACTAAACTGCGAATGTGTCCAAAAATAAAAACACTCGATTCCCAATCATTTTCTTTAAATCAAAAATTCCCAATAATTTTCCTTAAATTAAAAATTCCCAATAATTTTCCCTAAATTAAAAATTCCAACTCGCATCTTACAACAAACTATCCGCATGCAAAGTCAATGTCCTCAAAAATACAAGCTCCACAAAATCTGAGTTACCAAAAACTGTGAAGAGACCGGAAATAAAGCGCGAAAGTGCCACGAACTCGCATCAATCGACGAGTCGAGGTCAAATGGCAATTGTGCCAAGTTGATCGCGTTCGTGGCTGAATTTCTGAAGACGGGACGAGTTCGTGACACGAGAAGGAATGATTGCAGCCCGCTACGTGTCCGAGAACGTACGGAAATAATTGTTGCATATTTAATGAGGCGTAAGGTAACAGGGTCACGCCGTTCGGGCGCCAATTTCCTCGCGGAAAATTTACCATTTTCGCATCGTGGCCCCGTGGTACCTAAATAAGGTTCGCCCCGAAGCATCACGGAACGACCGGGAACGTGCCTGGCTACGCACGGAAATAATTGTTGCATATTTAATGAGACGGAAGGTAACGGGATCACCGGATCCCTCTTTCCTCTCGTTCTCGGCTGCATCTGAGCCGATCTTCTCCGGGAAATGGATCAATTTCGAGGATGCAGCGAAGACTCGAGAAAGGGATTCAGGTGTGATCATTGGTGGAAATCTTGAAGGATGTCATCATTTTACACGACGAAGGTAATAGTCGCTATGAATGCGAACAGATAAATTATGGTCGTAACGTGGTTGTTCGCTGAAATTGGTTTGGATCTTGAAATATGTGAATTGGTAGTCCGATTGTTTATCAACCCTCTATAAACGGAGTTTTAATTGCTCGTCTGAATAAAGAAATTGCGATTGATTACAGTTTCTCAATTTGGTTTGAAAATTTTTTAATTGATTAATTGCTGTAGATAGACTTCTGTGTTCTGGTATCGGTAATATAGTGATAAAATTTAATAGTGCAGCGATGACTGGATAACAAACTTCTAAGTTACTTAACTTTCCAAGGATCAAAGAAATGAAATGTATTTTCCGAAAATTGTTTGCTGCTTGGTACACGGTATCGTGGATTTTTTAAAACAGGATGAGAAATTAGGTTTCTTCGGTTACGATTTAAAAAAGTGAAGCTTTTATCCAGATACGATTCCTTGGTAATAATACACAATTCTGATATTAGCAACGAAATGGTAATTTTAAGCTCCAAGAAATCTCGCTATTACCAAACGAACATCTACAACGCCATGTTTGCTAAGAGAATGAAAACAACTTAAAATACTCATTCCCAAACGTACATACTTAAAGTCAATTTTATTTTTCATTTACTCTTTAACTATGCAAAAATTGCATTTTTCTATCTATTTGCAGCACAGAAAGAAATAATACAAAGTTTCTACGAAAAGGTATTAAAATTCAATTAAACACAACATTACCGTAATCCCACTAAAAATCTATTCGAATAAGAACCAACCCTGTTACACCCAATAAATACCGACAACAAACTAAATCCCGCTCATCAATTCGCCCAAAAATACCTGCTCCGTCACGCGATAACGTGTCTCAAAATAACAAACTCGGAGAAAAACGCATTACCGAACCCTCGTTATAAAAGAACAAAACGAAGGAACCGGCGACCAGCTCGACAATCGGCTTCGAATCGCCGGTGCGCCGAACGTTCTCGGGCAACAACGGCGCTCCGGCTTTTGTCCGTGAATTAAGAGCAAGAATAATCCCGCCAGGCGTTCGCCAATTGCAAGAATAGTGGGAAAACGATCAGCACGAGGCGTGGCGTTCGCATTTTCAGCAAACTTAATTGTGAAAATAATTGTTGCGCATTTAACGAGCGAATGGTGGGGGATAAATAGGGTGACCCTCTTGCCAAGCCAAGCTACCATTCGCCCGCTCCGTAAGAACCTTAAGTTTTACTTCTTCGTTTCTCCTCTTCTTCCCCGCTTTTATTAGCCCCGTTTTCTACCGTGTAACCCGCGCGCTCGCGACTTCACGGGTAATTAATTTAGTTTTGCAATTTCTCCCGCCGAAGGAACGCCTGCGTTCTACAATTTACGTTCCTCCCAGCCACCCTCGTCTTCCATTCCTTCCGTTTCTCCCGCTCGGCCGGGCTGCTTCGCGTTTGTACACCGGCAATTCGTCCTCGGCTTGTTTACCTGCGTGCTTCCGTGCGGGTTATCGATCCAGGAACACGGTAAATATGACGTCGTCGCGTTCGAAAATGCGGCTACGGAACATTGTTTGCCTCGTCCCAGCCACGTCGGGGAAGAAACGTCGCGACGCGTGGAGCTACGCGCTCGATATGGACATTTGCATCGAAAGCATGCGCTCTATACGTTCTGGCAACCGGAAGAGCGAATGAATTTCGATCTCAAACGTTTTACCCTTCGAATTCTTTTTTCTTGCGGCTCTCGGGAGTACTACAAATAGTACTTGACTCCTTGCGCTGTTAATCTTTTTTAAGTTTCATAGGACTGTTGTGGAAACTGTTGTTTTAGAAGGGGGGGAAAAAAAATTGTAGATGTTAATTTTCTTTGTTTAAAAATTTAAAGAATGTTTTAATTCAGGAAGATGCAAGATTTAAGGTAAAACTTAATCTTTGATTAAATTTACACGTGTCGTTATAGCGGCGCCAGTGCAACGCAGAGGGTTAAATATTTATGGCGGGAACTTGGATCGTAGAAAACGCGAATATTGAGATACTTAAATTTGTAAGCCTTGTGGGATTAATTAATTTACAGTAATCGTACAATATATACGTACAATGGATACAAGTTGTAATATTGTGGAGTATTGCGAGCGACACAATGAAGGAAAATACTGATAAATTATGAATCCGGTAAGTAATAAATCACCATGAATACGCTTCTAAAAACTGCTCGATATTTTTCGTCCACTATTAATCAGCCAACAAAAGTCACGAATCCATCAGAAATGGCCGCAGAACATTTCGGTTACTAGTCCACCACTACACACACACACACACAAACAAAAAAGAAAAGAAAAACAGAAAATAGGAAAGAAAAAGAGCATCGGAACATCGATTCGACTTTAAACGTCAATCTCCTC
Source organism: Ctenoplectra terminalis (assembly GCA_019453375.1). NCBI lineage: Eukaryota > Metazoa > Arthropoda > Insecta > Hymenoptera > Apidae > Ctenoplectra > Ctenoplectra terminalis. The sequence continues at coordinate 473,319 of SMSQ01025892.1, read as the reverse complement.
CACGAACTAATCACCAGTGACGAGGCAGCACTCGTGTCCCTAGGACGGGAACACGTTCATCCCCTCTGAGGGAAGTCTAAAAAGAACACTCGAAATATCGCAGGCTACAGTAGTCGGAGCCTCAAATTTCATCCGTGTACCGAGGTGTACTAGCAGACTGTGTGTTTGTGCAAGGGAACAAGCTCGACCAAGAAGAGAGACAGAAAGAGACAGGGAAAGAGAAGAGAGGTAAAACGAACGGACGTCGCATGGGCTGTGCAGCCTGAAACCTGGAAGCCGATGGGTGGGGGTCAAGTGGCAAATATTAGTACGAAAACTGGCGTTGCCGAGCTTGCGAGAGCTTCGCGACGAAAGCTGCTTAAACGTTCCCTTCCTTCGTCTCCGTTCAACCAGTTCCACCTACCAAAAACCTCTCGTTTCTCCGCCACCCACGCCGAGGGAACCAGCCAGCCCTGCAGCCCTCCGAGCTCTCCAACACAATTCCGCCTCGCCGAAGTTCCCGTGCTTTCCACTCGGTGGTTAAAGCTCCAAACGGATCTGTTGTGCGCGAGAGAGCGAGAGCAAGACACGGCGAACCAGGATAAGAGAGAAGGAGACAGGGAATTGTAGTAGCGATATGCCAGGGAATACCGGCTCCGGTAGAATGCATCAGGGTAGCGATTATAATAGTGCCAGTATATTCCTTTGAGGGGCGAGAGCGCAGCGGGAAGAAGACTTTTCCGCGAATCGTGTATGTATCTGCTTTCGCTTATGTCCGTCTGAGTAGTGGTGGAGTTACGATGCGGTTTGGTCAGACTTCGACTTAGGATTCCAAGTTTTTTCCCCGATGGGATGGGTTTCGGGTAAAATCAGGATTGTGTGAATCGGAGACGCAACGGTAGGTTTTTACGCCGGTGTACTTAGATATCGATTTAGGTTTTAGGTATCGAGTTTGGTCTTGATAAAAGAGAAGACTCTTTTTATCCATCCTTTCTATCGTGGTCGGGGTTTGATTCGTGCGACGTGAATTTCAATATTTATCCAGGTTTTACTTTCCAGAGAAAATACTCATATTTTAACTCGTGTAGGAATAGTAGTGTATATCGAAGTGTTTTTACAATGGTTAACTTAAACTCTATCTAAAACTATGTTTCCTGTGCTCTTTTGTATTATTTTCCGGCTAAAGGCCGAATCAATTGGAAACGAGGTCCCGTCGTATTGGTGCGGCCGAAAACTTGAGACTTAGGTTTTATGAGGTGTCTCTGTCTCTCACACACACCAAGACATTCTCTACCTACACTTCTATTAACAGGGTGTATTCTCTATTCTTTTTACAGAAAAGAAACAATAAAAATCTTCCAAAAATGATATAAAATCCAAAGGTACTTGCACCTGATTATTACGTACCACACGATCAGAGAACATTATCTGAACTGATTACGCTTTCCTTCGCGTATTTACACCCTTGAATAAATACAATCCTCAATCCAATCTATAATCGAACCGCACAATCGCTTCGAAACAAAGACTATTCCCTGCACCCTCGTTCTACACAGAATACCACGCACCGACCGAATACCGCCATTAAGAAACACTCGCGGGTCCAGGGAGCCGGTGCAATTATCCTCGTGCACGACGCAATGAATTATCAAAGAAAACTGGCCACACGGTGTCTTTTCCTCGACTGCGGCCCCCATTTGGCCAGCATGTTTGCGGGTGGTACGGGCGCGTTTGAATTCATTAAACAGACCACGATGAAGCCCTTTCCACGGATACGTGCGCCAGGCGTTCTCATTATATCCGATTACACAGAGGCGAGCGCGTACACTTGGCCACGGGCGATTCACGGCTAATGCGAACTAATTACCGGTCGACCGGAAGTTAAAAAGCGTGGACAAGCCACCGCCGACATCCGCTTATGCCACCCCCTTCGCCCTCTTTCTGAACGAGGCTGGACAATTCCCAGGGAATGAAAGTTTTCTGGCCACGGTCCCGACGTTCCTCCACTTTCCTCCACTATTAACCGCTTTATCCCTCTGTAACGCGAACATAATCTCTCTTTCGCTTATTAAGATGAGTTGTGATCGTTGAAATAGCGGATACTCTACCTCCAAGGAATTTTGTGTAATGGACGGTAGAATTGTTGTTTCAATTTAGAGCAGCTGATTTAATTCTTTTTTTTTTTTTTTTTTAGATAGATTCAAGTATTTGTGCACGTGGAAATTTTGGTACGATTAAAGATAGATCAGGAAACTTGGGAAATATTTTTTGTACGCTCTGTATGTTGAATTAATTAATCCTTGTTGGAAGAATAGTAGATTACGTTGATATTTTTGTTGCAATACTTGCTGAAGCTTTCTGTGGAACGCAGTTACTTAGAGACAGCTCTCTGGAACGTAGCTTTTAACCCTGTATGGGACCGTGTGATTTAAAAGTTACAAATTAATGTATCTATATTTTAAAAAATTTGTTTTATCTAATCGTCACTGTTCTATTAAATTTGATTACTGTATTATCGTAGCGACATCACGATCCATCTGTAGCAATTATTAGTTTAAGTATTTTCAAATCAAAGTGAAAAACTGTAAGCAATCGTAATTTTTCCTCCGATAAACAGACAAAATTCGGGCTATAGAGGATTAAAAAAATGGACGAAGAAATTTGGAATAACATTCTCAACTACATATCTGAAGACCATTGAAATCAACAAGATGAACCTTCATCTATGTAATTACCGCNTCGTCACTGTTCTATTAAATTTGATTACTGTATTATCGTAGCGACATCACGATCCATCTGTAGCAATTATTAGTTTAAGTATTTTCAAATCAAAGTGAAAAACTGTAAGCAATCGTAATTTTTCCTCCGATAAGCAGACAAAATTCGGGCTATAGAGGATTAAAAAAATGGACGAAGAAATTTGGAATAACATTCTCAACTACATATCTGGAGACCATTGAAATCAACAAGATGAACCTTCATCTATGTAATTACCGCTTTTCTTATTAATAGAAATATAATTACAAATATTTGTTTCATCCAATCTTCAATTTTCTGTAACCGTATCAACCGAATATTAGTTATATCTTCCACGATTCAATGAAAATCATAAATAAAAGCAATGCTGCGAAAGAAAATGATAAAGAAAGCAACGAAAAAAATTCTCCACCGTATCTGAATTCGAGCTTCAAAATGAAACCAAAATATTCGACGCACTCGCACACAGCGATCGATACACACGATGTAACTGTTACATAAAAATTCCACATTTCTGGAAACTTTTACGGCTAATACGAAATAATTACTGGCCACTGGTGAAATAGGCGAAATACGGACAAACCTCTTTTGCGGGATCCGCTTATTTCGCTTCCATTCAGCTTCGTCGAGCTTGGCTCGACTCGCGTATAAATCCCGCAGAATAAGTTTGCCATCGTAGTTGCACCGGATCGCCAGTTCCATCGCTATTTTAATGCTATCGTCTGTACACCTATGCATTTTAATCCGCTGTATAATATTTACAAAGCACACGAATAAATTCCCCTGTTCCGAAACGTATCGTGCTCTCGTCAAGTGTTCGCGAACCACCAGGTCTGTTTAGTTTGGGAAAAAAAAAATCTTTTTTAATAATTGAAACGAAGAATTAATTGAAATTACTTCTCCTCGTAGATTTGACGATATGAATTTACAGAAATAGTTGACGATCGAAGACGAAGCTGAAAGTATAATTTATAAAAGAATATAATTTATAAGTTTGACCGATGTTTGAATTTTATTCCATTCGATTAAAAAAATATTGAAAAAGAAAAAAAAAAGAACTATTTTATTCACCTGTAAAATATTTGTAACTGTATTCCTTTTTATTTAACTGGCTAACCAATTACCAGCTAACTAACATAAATATTGGAATCTGAGAAATATGTGTTACTATATCAAATTAATCTTCCTTCGATAGAAATGGTATAATTGTAGCATCGAAAAGTGATTCAAATAATTAAACAGAATCTTAACAAAAATTGACTAAAGATAAAGCGTAACTGTAAGATCTTTCACAATTACAATAAGTTCCTCTTCCTGTTCCTCGAAGTCTTAAATAAAAAGAAACCAGAAAAAAAAAGATAAGCTATTAAAACCAATATCAATTTGTTCGACTATTTCGTCCATTTCACCATCCAATATAATTATCCAAGTCATCTTTAAAAATCTCTTTCAACGTACCAGCTTCGAATAAGTCAGATACTTATGACAAACAGACCAACCAGACGCATTTATTTCCTCAAACTTGAGTTCACAGTGCTCAAAGAATCAGAGTCGTTAGACGAAGTCTCGCGATACGGTTTCTTTTTAGCCCGGCGCTATTTCCGGCCGTTAAGGGACAGCTTTAAAAATGCAGCTTAATGACCCGGTGTCCCGGAGAAAACGCCGTTGTTCTACGGTGTTCGCGTTTGCACTTCCGTGTTCGTTAATGCGAACTGATACAGTAGGACGATATCGAATTAACGAGCGCCGTTACGGCCTTTAACGCGATACTTCGGCTCATTGCGAGCCGGAATTGTACGCGAGAGGATTATCGAGAGACTCGAGGAGCGCGTTGTTTCTAAAAAATGCACGAGCCCGGTGAAGAGTTTCGGTCGAGGAGAGAACAGGAAGATATAGTAACCGAAAAGAGACACGGTTTTTAAGTGACCGTAAAGTTTCGAGTTTCCCTCGTTCTCGGTGCGTTCTCGAGTAATAATTACTTTAATATTTGAGCAAATATTCATAGTACTTTCGAACATAGTACTTTTGAACATATTGCATTACAGATTGCGAACGGTATTAAAGAGTAATAAATTAATTTTTGTATCTTTTGGAAGGATTATGTGTCTTCGAGTAGAAACATGAATACATCTAATAAATATTAATTTAAAAAAAAAAACTATTAAATTCTTGAATCGGTAAATGAAACAGTGTATTTAAGTTTATAAGAATACACAGAATTCCTGTAATATGAATTTTTTTTAAATAATAACACGGTTACTTAAACTGTACTTTAATAAAAAATAATAAACTAATAAAATACCGAGGTAGCGTATATCACCTATTTTATAAACCTCAAACGTATTCGAAGTTCGCATTCTCTGTTGCTAAAACAAATTTAAAGCCTACCTCAAACACAACCCTAAATCGCACCCCCTAATTCCATGCAAAGAAAAAGATACGAAAGAAATCCTATCCGCATCTATGAATTCATTCCTGCCTCTCCCGTAACACCTTCTCGGATCCATATTTCACCGATAACTCCCATATCTCAGTTTCCACAAAAATTCTCCCTAAATCTCCAACTCCCTCGACGCCGAGACCCATTTTGAAGCACACGAACGCTCATTATTTGTCTTCCCTGCGTTCCTCCGGCAATCGTTCCGCAAGGCGAAGCCGGTCCGAAAGAAAAGGCGGAAGCTCGCGTCAGAGTTGCAGGTCGAAGCATAACTTTTTCATTTCCTAAAGTCTTCCGGTTCCGAGACAGGCTTCCTCCCAGCGGTGCCCGCTGGAAAACCGTGGCTACAGCCGTGGGGATGGGAGTCGTGTCACGTTCTCCTCTCGCGGAATATCTTTTGTACGTGAGCCTCTTGAATAAACATGCAGTCGCGGGGCGTACGTTGGCGCGACAGAGCGAAGAGTGTTGGCGAAAGGGCGAGAAAGAAAATAGAGACGGCGTTAAGGGCGGCAACGAGAACAGGGCGAGGTCTGTTGCTGGTAAACGATGAAAAATGTCGGCGCGCCGCTTTTACGCCCGCTACGGAGACAAAAGGACGCCACCGCGATAAGGAGGCCGCAAATATTTTCAACTTAATTACCAGCGCCGCTTCTTAACGGGCCATTCCGCTTTGAAAGCACGCACCACGCGAGAATATACGTGCACGCGCCTTCTTATGCCACGCTGCTGTTAGGAACGGGGAAGTGCTAACTAAAGGGACGGGGCTCCCTTTGTTGGCAAAGGGATCCTATTTTTGCGCCGAGGAAACGCGTTGTTGACGAGGAAACGAGATTCACAGCGATGCGATGGAGATAGTGACGCGACTTTCCGCGGAGAAGTGAAATTTCGTGGGACTGTTGGTGCGTGGAGGATAATTTTTACAGGGTTGCGAGGAGTATATTTGGAAATTATGGAGATTCGTGATGGGTGTGACCGAAGCACGCTGTGTAATAAACTTAAGGATAACTGAGACAAAAATACAGGGAGTATTGCTAAAATGTATACTCGACGATAATTTGATTGCTAAGAAGAATATACATGCTAAAAAGAACTGTACAAACTGTAAAGATGTTCCAATATAAATTGCTGAACAGTACAATGCTAAATTTAAAAACACCAAAATCTTGAACACATAATAAAACAGTTTAATTCCTAGGAACAAACTACAAACGCCTACGTTGTAATACCTAACATCCAGCCCTCGAATACTAATCCTACTTTTCAATCTACGTTAAACGTTCATCCCGAGTCAATGGTAACTCATGCCGGATGGTTACACTTCACCCACGACCATTCCCAACTCCTACGCCCACAAAAAGTTGCATCAACCACATTTCCCAGTAACGACGATCCAGAACCGCATCCCAACCGCTCATCGCGGATAAACGAGTCCGGACGAGCGCATAGCCGTGCATTAGAGCTCCCTTTGCAGGGATTCCGTTAATTCATCGCGTTAGGGGTTCCAAGACACGGTCGATGTAAAGCTGCTACCATTGGTCCACGTTTAGTTCCTCGCTCGTTGCCGTGCAATCATTCATATTTAACGGACCATTTGATGGATTGTACCAAGCATCAGACCCAGAAACAGAGTGAGAGAGGGCGAGAAGGAGAGAAAGGAAGAGATACAGAGAGAGAGCGACCGAGAAGGAGAGAAAGGAATAGAGACAGAGAGAGAGAGACCGTGAAGGAGAGAAAGGATGAGAGAGGGAACGAGGTATACAAGGAGGAACCGGGGAATGGGGCGTAAACGGAGGTTTAAAGCGTAGCCTGGCAGCAGGTCGACGTCTCGTAGGTGTGCTATGTCGCAATCCTCAGGGACGCTGCATTAGTCACACTCTCGCATCAGTCAACTTCCTCTCTTCTTTTCTTTCCCTCTTTCTCCCTATAACTCTCACCGTGGCACGGCCAGCGGCGTCTCTTTGCACAGGACGGAACATTTTCACGTGGGAATATTTAACTCCGCGGCGGCAAATTACTCTGCGGGCCTCCGGTCACCACCGTCAGCCTCCTACGAACCAACCAGGCTGGCAGGTTGCGCGCCAACACACCGGGAACCGTCGCACGCGAGACAGGACTTTACGAGCTACGCCTCCCACGGGAACAGATAAGGCTGCGTCGTGCTCAACTGACGTGTCCGCCCGCCACCAGTCTTCCCGACAACTTCATGTAAGCGTATGAACGAGCTTCTGTGTTTACGCGAGCGTCGTTCACCGGCTTTTTTCCCTGTTTTGCTCGTCCGTGCCCTGTTTCTTGGAACGACTTTTGAAAATCGTGATACTTGGGACACGATCGATTTGCCAGCGGGGTTTTGCGTGCGGAGAATTGTTATGATGGAGAATTTCCGAATGCATTCGAATTTATATCTTATGGATGTGGAATTTAAGGCTGAAGGCTAAGGCTAACCTTTTGCGGAGGGAATAGTTCAGGGTTCAGTGTGTTGCAACGTTCACTGTAGTGGCGGCTGTAATATTTGTTCATTTATTTATTGCACGGGATAAACTCTCTTATGTAGAAATATAATATAAAATGGACATAAATGTAGGTATCATAGGTACCTGAATGAATACGTAAAGCTAAATTGTGGTCACTCAAACAGAGACAATATAAGTGTACGTTTAAGTAAAGATAAGGATATCGGTAAAGTTAACGGATTAGGGTAAACTGTTGGCCGAATTACAGATTCTTGCTATTCCCTAAGAGATTTGTCGAACACAGAGTGGATTAACATTTAGTTCTACTACCAGCACATCGAAACAGTTAGCAATGCTCTTTAAAATTCTTTAACGAAATATCTGTTCTCCAATTTGCCTACGGATTGAGTTATATACCACGTTGTATAATAATATTTATTAGGATATAGACCCAAGTTTCGGTACTTCTGAGTTCCCGTTGGCTCGTGCGAGTCTGCTGTCTAATCAATCAGGATTTGCACGATCGTCGACCAATCCGTTGCTACTGTGAATTCTCTGTCTTTATTTTATCTAAATTGCGATCGTACAACGCGTCACCGCTGCACACAGTCACATTTCTTGCGTCAGTTCGCGAATCCACTTGCATAAATTCGCGGGTGTTACCTAATATCGCGAAACTCGATATCCTTCTCTGACAATGACCGAGATCGAACTCGTTAGGTGCCAACAGCAGCTTAACCCGCCGTCGAAACGCCATTCCGACATTTTCGGCGAACAATACGCGGAGCAAGGAAAACACGCTCGTCGGATTTTCTCGCGACAAAACATCGCTAGCGAACGACTGGCCCGCGGCCAAAGAGGATGTCCTGTGTTCCCCTTTGTCGGTCGGTCGCGCGCGAATGCCGCCGGCGCTACAAAAGTTAATTTGCGTAATGGCGTGTTTAAAATCCGCGGTTCGCTCGTACCTCGTTCGCTTGCTGGAAACAAAACGAATTTTCGCGCGACTCGCGACGAAAGTCATCAACCTTTGCGCTCTGCTCTGCTACGGACGGCCATGCTTGAAATTGGCTCGTAGTTCTCGAAGGTTGAATCGGTTCCAACCGCGTTCTAAATGTCCACTTTTGTGTCACTAACTTTGCTGTTTTTTGACGAATCATTTTTGCAGTATTTTCCTTTTTTTTTCTTTTATGTTTGTTCCGATTGTGGGAGTTGATCTAATTTCAGCGACAGTAATGGCAATTTTTATGTGGCAAACCCAATGGACCCAAATTCTTCGATTACGTTCTATTGTGTCTCGAGGCATGATGGCCCTAGGTCGAAAGAGAATTTTTCAGGTCCGCTAGACACCGACATTCCAAGTTACGACATAAACCAACCCCTTCTAGCTCGCTAAATCATCACCCCTTGCAATAGAACGCGCCTTTTCTAACAGTTCTTTTATACGTTCTTTGCCATATGTTGCTGAATCTATTGTACAGTTTAACACGGTAGAACCAGCAATGATTAAAACGTACCTATATGTATCAAAGAAATTAAAATTATAGATATCTGAAAAAATGTATAACGCAGACGAACCTTTATCCATATTTTTAACAGAAAGGTATTGAAATTTGTAACGTTTCTATGAACAAGCATCAGTTGGCCATTGCGACAATTTTGGTAGGTCCAGTGTTAATTGGACCGTGTGTGTCTCAAGATAGGTTTTTAATTCAATTGTTTGACAGACAAAATAAAATTGCTTTCTTTGAAGAAACATGTCCGCAAGAATTATATAAAAATTTCTATTCCTCCAGCTCGATGTCGTGCACTTCGTCAGACACTCCTTTTCTACTTCAACGGAATATTCAAAATCAATATCCAACCGGGAATAAATAATTCACGTTTCAGCGACACTCTATTTCGTGAAATACAGCCACTGCGACTGTAACACGGTCTACTTGGTTCGCATTACACTTCGCACGAAGCAAACGAGAATAATATGCATAGCCTTGGTGCTCGAAGGAAGATCAGAAAGTACGTTCGAAGGTGAAGAGCTTTGAACGAAGTCGACGGCACCGACTGAAGATTCCTTCTTTTACCGAACCTCCTCCAAAGAAAGATTCGACCTAGATAGTATGAAAGGAGACGCAGTCTGTTGGCTTCCGAAAAAGTTGATTGATCTTTTCTTTTGTCATATCTTTTCTACATTCGTTTCTGTCTAGGAACAGTGAACGGGATGGATTTTGTTGTAAATCTTGTCGGATACGAAAATGATAAGAAGACGAAAACGAAAGTAAACGACAAAGAGAAAATCGCGTAAATAATGTAAACATTTGTGCGAGCTGAGCTTACAGCTGCGATAATAAGTCAAGAGGTTAAGATTTACGTTTAGCGTACCGATTTCTTTCAACATGTATGCAAATGAAAATTCATTCAATGGTAACTTCGTCTCGTAATAAAATGTACAAAAATAATTCCCTATTTTTCAATGTATCAACCCTTTGCACGCCTAAACTTTTTAAGTTTCAAAGGACTATTGTGAAAACCTTAAGTGTTCTTTTAGAAAAGAAAAAGAAAATTATAAACGTTTACGATATTATATTTCTTTGGTTAATTTACATTATTTTATGAAAACACAGAATCTGATTTAAAACTTAATCTCTGGAGAAAATTATGCATGTCGCCACAGCGGTGATAGTGGAACGGAAAGGGTTGAGATTATTTTTCTCGACAGTTACAAAATTATAAATCAGTCTTAGTTACGTTAGAAACATTTTTTTAAATCTATAGATAGTTCATTTAGAATTCCAATGGCGCAGCGAATTATTACGAATGAAGCTGGATAATACGAAATGGCGGAATACATCTGATTATTTTGATAAAGATGAGATCTTTGTAATTTACTAATGATACACGGCAGCCATGGAGAGATCTATTTCCCTGTACGAACAATGCCGTGTTGTATCGTGCCACGACAACAATTTTCGTACAATGCAACAGTGTAATACACCGGCTGATGTACAGCGCGCTTCAATTATATATGATCATTGATGATGTTACCGAATTGTCGACGCGTAGCGGTGGGTTAAATTTAATCCGTTCACAGAAGAACACGCTTGCAGTGTACATTATGCACGTGACCTATTATAAAATTAGGATGACCTGAGCAACTATGAAATTCATACACCCAAATTCGCTTATCCCACTGTACATTTTTTTTTTAAACAAAACGATGTTGCGATTTTTTTTAGGAACAGAATTTCTTTAGGATGATATTAAAATCAAATTCTTGAAGAAAAAATGAAGTTAAATAAAAATTCTTTATTGTTTTTGTGGCGATCTTCCTACACTCCGCCATCAGAGAGATTCCACTAACGCAGAGTTTCTCGAAAGTCTTCAAGAACCGTACGAATCGTACTTATACCTATCCCTCTCCTAACTTCAATATCGTCTAAGGCATCGAACAGTTCCTACGTAGTACAAACCTAGCGTTAAGTACACTGTATTAATAGCAAACGATAGAAAACTCTATCCCTCGTGATAATAGATAAGAAAACTACTAATACATACGAAAAGAATACATAAGAAATACAACTATAAATACTAAGAAATACTAAGAAATACTAAGAAATACAAAAAAAAAGACTGATCTCAACTATTCGTTTATTTCTAGTTATTATATTGTAAAATTGACCACAGCTTTAAATAAACATTACAAAACGCAAAACGCGTCTAAGACACGAGCCTGCTAAGTTCCCTTACTGACGAGTCCACTAGCAATCCCTTCGAAATGATCGAACGAAACGCCCTTCCTATCCATTTGCCTTCGCGAGCCGCATTACTATTGTGGGAATGGTGAGTCCAAAGCGACTGTTTAGTCTAGAGCGACAGATGTGTGAATGAAGAGTGTTTTGAGGACAGTGCGATAGAGGTGCGAGAGAAGAGTGTTTGGAACGGTACGATAGAGGTGTGAGAGAAGAGTGTTTGGCCGGACGACAACGATTTTGTCGCCGTACGACATTTTATTAGGACGTATGCAGCTAAAGCTCGATGCAGACGAGCGACTTTGGTCCTCTCGATCTCGCTCAGATAATCTTTCCTTATTTTCAAAGTCAAAAACAACGAAGACACACAAACAGCATCGTACCTAATCGTGCAACGTTCAAACGCCAAACCTACACTCAGAGAATATGCAAATTCGCAGAAACGAGTCAACGCGACGAAAGAACGACTCACTTCTGTAAGGATAAGAGAGAGAGAAAAAGGGAGAGACAAACGGAAGTAAAACGGAAGGAACGGAAGACACTAACACTATTCGGAAGGTTTTGTCAGAATGATCGAACTCTGGCGCGTAGGAAGTATTTGGTTTATTAATAACAATTACTGAAGTTCAAATATTACTCTTAATCGATACACAGCTCTCCTCGCTACTCTCTTCCCTTCACTTAAATACACATCCCTCGATCGCTCTATCTTTTTTCCACATACATCCCTTTTTCACTCGCACTCAAAATCTTCGCATCCATCCCTTCCAATCACGCAGTCACGTAGACTTCATTCTCACGGCCCAGTTTCTCAGTTTCCCAAACATACCCTAGACATAACCCAGACACTCTTCGCTAACACTCTTTCGATCACCCAAGATTCGTCCACGGTCACACTTTTCCAAACATACCCGGATCAGTCTCACTCGCAACCATAAATCCATTCTCACTACCACTCGATAGGCCCATCCACTGGCGTCGTCCCGTCGCAGGTACTGACGACTCTCACACTTCTGTTCAACGGTCAAGAGAAAAACGCATCGAGATGCGAAGCTGAAGGAAACCGCGAGATCACCGTGTTTCCCAGCAAAGACCAAAGGACAGTGATTCGATGGTCTGCCATTGAAGCTGCCACACGTGTCGCTTTGCAATTCAACGCGCCCGGACACAACGGTGTGCAAATATGCGTTTTTAAGCGTGCATGGCCCGGTTAGGTTCCCGTGCCGTGGTGCCTCGAGAATCACTATAAATGGTAATGGAGACCGGTGTTCACCTCGGAGGCAAGACGAAAGGGGTGGTTGCAAGGGTTGGAAGAAAGGAGACAAGAAAACGGCACGGAGGGGGTCGATGAGAAAAGAAGACAAGGAATCGGTGGCCCCGGGGGTGGTTTGAAAATGTAATATTTCTTCTGGCTGCGGAATAAATAATAGCATCGTACCATTATACGATGGTAATAATACACGTTCAATTCAATGCCGTCTTTCGACGCGACCTTCGTCCCGAACTTCGTAAAGTGCTTTCCGAAGCTCTATTGCGTTTCCATAAATTTCACTTCTGCCACCCTGGTAGCCCTCACGATTTGCTCATTCTTGATGAACCCGAGGAACGTCGAGGGCTTAGCGTTAACTTGGAAATTCTACGACTGACGGACTAAATTAACCCTCTGCAATGTTAACTATGTTCGCTTATCGGAGAAAAAACTACGGTCGATTAAATTTTCTTGCTTCGATTTTAAGATTTTTGACACTAGAACAAAGTCTATCGAACAAGTCAAAATGACTTCTTCATAATTTCTTATAGAAATTTTAGAAATTTACAATAATGAATTTTTAAGGATTTTCCGCAATTTTTTGTAAAAAATATGCATTAAGAATTGTTACCCTTATTATAAGTATTTTTTGAAATATCTATCATTTTGATTTCTTTGGTACGAATAACTCTACTTTAATCGCCGATAGTTCTAGTGTTAAACCAATGATTGATACGGATGAACTGGGTTATCGCTATGGTAATATAGTAATAAAATTGAACAGTCTAGCGATAATGAAATAAAATGAAATTAAAAAAAATGTACATATATAAGTACGTGATCTTTAAGTTACGTGGAATCACAGAGTCAAGAGAAACTGATTATTTGAAATTAACAGGAAAGATAATTGTATTAAAACTTATTAACAAGTGTTTGAGAAACAATGACGAACTAGATTTGTAGAATTAATTTTTGTGTTCATAATTTTATATTATAATATGATTTGGAAGATCAAAACACGTTCTCGATAAATAATTATGTATGTTATGTCAAGTAGAATTAATTTATATATACAACCCTTAATTCCAGAAAAACTGAATTAACTTGCTATTTTTTCCTACAATTAATTTACCGTAAAGAATAACAGTGAATTAAAATGATCCATAGGTACATAAAAACTCACTCTTAAATTATTGAAAAATTGCACGAAGTACATAAACAAGTCTATAATAATATCCAAAGAAGCACAACCCCTATTAATATCCCTGGCATAAAAATATCTTCAAACGACGCGAATAATAATTCTTTTAACCTTACAATATGAAGTAGGTCTCAGCCAATTTATACTTCGCCCCGATTCTCGAGCTCAACCCCTCGGTCATGCGAACGGAGGAAAAGCCACGCTTAACTCGCGGATTTCCATTTATCTAAGCCCTGTCGAACGACATCGCGTGCTCTCGCGTTAAAACGATTTTCTCTAGCATCCCCAGCTATCACGTTTCCCCCATGATTTTCCACCAATAATGCGCTGCAGCCCCCGCGTTCTCGATGCTTCGGCATCCCTTCCCCCGAAGACCCATCGTTTCTCGTGTCGTCGAGACGCATAGGCGTCAAACGTTCCGCGACAGACGCGATCCTCCGCAGAAACTACCCTCTGATATTCCGAACAGCCGAGACATTTGGGAACGTGCGGGAAACCGAAGACAAGCGATGCCAGATGCGAGATGCTTCGGATAATTTTGAACGTGTAATGGAAATTAAGTGCGTTTCCTTGTTTGAAAATTAAAACTTCATGGGGGGTGAAAAAGAGTAATAGTGAGCAGATGGAGAGGAAGAATCGGTCAAATTAATATCACTGATCATGATTTTATGTTCAAATAATAGTATAAAAATTCTTACTAAGAAAACCTGTGTTAATATATAAATAATCGTGGTATTATAATAAAGGATTATATGTATATTTAAACATAGATATATTATTTATTAAACATAGTTTATTTAAACTAAGATAACCTGCAATGCTAGGTCCTTCGCTCTTCAACGTCAACGACAATCTCCTCTGTTTCACCATTTTTGGAAAAATCCTCATGAACCCTCACTCCCACCACTAAACACCCCTCAACCTTGCCTATGCATCGGCAGAAAAAGCACTCGCCGGCCCCTTGGGCCCGATCTTCGTCAGTGTCTTTCTCTCTTATGGCTCTGTCCTTAGAAATTTCCACTGCTATTCTAAACTATTACTATACTATTAGGTTGTCCCAAAAGTTTCTTTCGTTTTATTAATAAGTAATGGATCCACAATATTTTATGTTTTACAACATATTATTATTTCATACATGCTTCATTTTGTTCTATTTTTTTGCTCCATCTCTCGAGTAACAAATAAGCGTAAATGTTTATTTAAACATTGCTA
Organism: Ctenoplectra terminalis; assembly: GCA_019453375.1. Classification (NCBI taxonomy): domain Eukaryota; kingdom Metazoa; phylum Arthropoda; class Insecta; order Hymenoptera; family Apidae; genus Ctenoplectra; species Ctenoplectra terminalis. The sequence continues at coordinate 458,291 of SMSQ01025892.1, read as the reverse complement.
GACGAAACCATTCCGGGAAGATAACGAAAGAAACTTCCGGGACAACCTAATACATAATTAAAAAATAGGTCTTAATACGTACATCATTACTGTGACATACTAATACCATTCCCGAAATAACAAATCCTCCCTTCATCCCAAACACGAACCTTTTAAAATTATAAAACCACATCGATTTTTCCACCAATAAAATCTCTACCCAAAAACAACAAACGCATCAACAAACAGCACGAACCATTATTCCGAACACAAAATTCTGGAACTCTAAAAATCCCTGAAACTGATAAAAATCCTTGAAACATTCCGCTTATGGGTTCGAGCAATTCCCAAATCCCTTGCACAAAATTACATCCCCCGTACGAAACATCCTCCCATATCTCACCCAAGGATCGCACGTACTCTTCCAAACCAGAGAAACCAAGACTCGAAGAGGAGAAGCAAGATATGTTGCTCGATCCGCAGGAGAGTTTCGAAGGCTCGAATTGCAAAGGGAAATAACTTGGTATTCTATTAAAGGAACAAGCCGGCGGGAACAGAGATCGCGAAGGGGGTTGGCTTTGCTCCGCAATGCTGTAGCGTCGAGGGGTGGTAGACGCGCGTTATCCTCCTCGCGTGCACCACCATTGGGAATTAGTTGCGCGGAACTGTTTCCGCGAGAAGCTATAAAACTCGCGGGGGATGCAGCCGTGGTGTGTCGACGGGGGTTGGGCCGGAAGTTTCACCGCAACGAAAGGAGTTCTCGAGGATTCGGAACTCGAGCTGCTCTCGTTAATATCGGCGCTCGTTGCCGCCCGAAGCGCGAACCGCCCGCGATGATGAATGCGAAGGGCGCGTTACACGGATATGCAAACGGAAGTAGACGGAAGAGAAGCCCGAGACGGTTGAGGAAGAGACGAAGGAAGGTACAAAGGTTCTTATTTGCTGCTCGGGCTGAAGAAGAATTACTTAGCCTCGAGTTCGTTCGTTGAAGACGGAACAACGTTTCAAAGGAATTTATGACTCGTGGAATATTCGATTTGGGGGACATTCAATTTTCTAAATTATTTTTCTGCGACTGTTTGCCTTGCGTGCAGCGGTAAGAAACGTTTTATGCTAGTTTCTGAAGAATTAGGGCAGAGGTCTGTATTGGTGTTATGGAAAATAGGGGCGCGATAAAAACGAAATTTAGTCGTTCGGTACGGTGGTACCTGTTATGCGAACCGGTTGAAATTGAAATTGTTGAACCAACGATAGCCTGAAACATTCCGCTTACAGGAATTGCTAGAATTCGTGCACGAATTATTAATTAAATTCGTGTGTACTTTTTATTTTATAGCTAGAACCGATTTCAATTAATTGGGATGATTCTCGTTCATTTATATGTAATTCAATGGAACTTTGCTATACTCGAATGGTATTCCATACGATTTTGTTCCACAATTTGGAAATAGACTGCGCGTACTTCGATCCGCTTACATTAATTGGTTAGAAGTTAAAGAAAAAAGAAAAAGAAATACCAGACGTATCGCAAAAAATTTAAATATGTTTGAAACGAAGCTGTAAACTTGTTCTGAATATTAACGAGTAGAAATTTTGAGAGAATCAGAGGAAGTTGATCAGATAGTTATGGATTACGGTTACATTTAACGCAGAGTAACGCTCCATCGACGGGATCGCGATGTTCAATGAGAGTTATCAGAAAAACAGGAACCAATGGGTGAAAAAAAAAAATCATGCATCGCGCCAGATACAAATAACGCTTTGTAAAAATACAATCTGATAATCGATATCCATATTCCGTTTAATACGAGCTGTTTCGCAGCGCCGTTTCCTCGTTTAACTACATAATTTATCGTTGATTAATTTACAGGCAATTACTTTGGCTGCCGATCGAATGAATTTCGAACGCCACTTTTAACGATAACCGCTTTCTGGTCATTACAGAAACTAAATTATAGTACGTTTAACCGTGGAAAGCAGAAAAAAAAATCATTAAAACCGTGCTATCGCCACGTTGCTTGGATGCTGTGAAAATTAAATACAAACTATACGAGAAATAAACTAACAATTCTGCTACTCATGCCACAGTATCTTGCAAAACTATTAAGATAAAAATATTCAAAAAATTGACAAGGTAGTAGTCAATTCATAATTTCTCATAGAATTTTTGTAAATTCACTGTGATACATTTTTAACGAATTTTCATTATCTTTCGTAAAGAATATAGATCAAGATTTGTCTCTCTTGCGATATATATTTTTTTCCATGTCCTTCAATTTAATTTCTTCGATATAAATAAGTATGCTTCAATCGTCGATAGCTTTACTACTTAGAAAACATATTTTCATTAAAAATTTAACCCTCTGAAATACCATTCGATTTGAAAGTAAGATACTCATATGTATATATTTTTTAATTTTATTTTATTTGCTCCTCATTTATTTGCATTTTATTGACAGATGAATTATTTACAGCGACCAGTAGATATCAAGATCGAAATAAAAAATTAAAAGTAATTATAATTTTTTGCGTTGCAAAGAAACAGAACTGTGGTTCACAGAGGGTTAATGGAAGACTACTTCACGTGAACAATTTTCTTGTAACAAAAATACGCTATAAATCACAATACGTATTACGAGAAGGAAAAGATAATGGAAAAGAACCACAATGGAAGCATAGTATCCTTGAAACGAAACGGTTTCGCAGTCTGGATTCTATGCAGGAAGAAACGTAGTGGCATCGTTAGTCACTCTTCACGGTCGACGAAGGGTGAGTTGATGGAGCGAATCTCGTTCCCGCTTTAAGATGCTTCTCGCTTTATCTTTTCGCACGATTTGACAAAAAGCATTTGCTACAGTGTACTCGATAAAATAAAGCCAACTAGACACGAGCTCGAGCGCATCCCGACACTGTTTTGTTATCTAATGATGCTCCTACGTATTCTCTCCTGTTTCGAATTCGCGTCATTTCATCGAGTAATGATTGGATTATTGTTCCCAACGTTTGAACAGAGACATTTATTTCTGGAACCCGATGGTGCATTTATCTCTGTTATAAGAAAACGAATTCTAGGTTGTAAGTATTAAATTTAGAATTATATCGTTTAAATGTGAGTGCTAGAAAAGATTCAAATTACGTTGGACTTGAATTTTTTTTTTTTTTTTTTGTTTAATTTCACATTGACATCTGGGTAATAGCGACGAGAAATTATGTAAAGGCTCGTTAAAATTATGTTGAATAGATTAGCATCGATTAACCCTTTGCGTTCTTAAATTTTCTTAAGTTCCACAGGACTATTCTGAAAATTAAAAATATTCTTTTGGAAAGAGACAGAAATTAGAAATGTTTTTTATTTAGATTTTATTTGATCAATTTTCTCTCCTTTTAAAGTAGAAAAAAAAAGAAAATAGAATCGACTTCAAAATATAAGTTCTAAAGGAAATTACACGTGTCGCCATAGCGGTGCCAGTGGAGTGCAAAGGGTTGAATACTCGATCGTATTTTTTACGTACTTCCGCGAGGTTAATGCAGTGCCTGGTTCGATTCTGTACATTCGCCTTTGAAATTCAAATTTTCTACAATGGAACGTGTTAATTTTCGTGGCTATTATTTCAAGCTTCGGTAAAAAGTGTTTTTCTAGACCAAAAATAAGATTATACCGATTACCGAAAAAAGCACAGAATAACGAGCTGTTTCACGTTAAGAAACATTTTCTTAAATTGAAATAAAACTCTGATAAAAGCTGCTTCGCGGAAAAGTGTTCCAGAATGTTTAATAAAAATTCCTGCAGTCCAGATAATCGAAAATTTGATACAAAGGTCCCATCATTGTTTCTTAACTCGAAACTCGAACTACCTAAGGAAACTGTATAATTGCATTAAAAAAATAAAATAAAATAAAATCAAAAGAGGTGAAAAAAAAATACGGCAAACGTTTTGGAAGTTTCGATCGGTTAAAAAGGTCTATTAAGTACACAGCTTTTAGAGGGTTAACAAGCCACCGCAAGTTTATCGAAGTGTAATTAAATCTAGAGGGGACTACGTTTAGCTCCGGCGAAAGGTTGCAGAAATTTATCGAGTTCTCGAAAAGTTATACAAGTTTCGAGTCGCCCGAGAAGTTGCTGGACATTACGCTATAGACATCACACGAAAATTAAACTCCGCCATGCTTGGAGAAAAAATTTTAAAAGCAACGAAGCTTGGCTTTCGCTGAAACGTTCGCATCTCCTCTTCTGCGTTACTTCGATAACATTATACCACAACAGTCGCGACTTTGAAACGATATTTTTAATAAATGTTGAGTGCAGTTGCGGCACACTTTTACTTCCAATTTAATTTTTTTTTTTTTTTAAATCCCGTAAACTTTGTATCCGAATTTTTTTCATTATTCCAATTAGTAAAAATTTCATTTTGAAATTATAATTTCTTTTATAATAAAAAAGAAATTGCTTTCTACGCACGATTCTTCTTGGCCAACTTAATAAAATCCAACTGAAGCAATATATAATACAACTATTGCAGCACATTATTCACAATTTAACCCTCTATGACTTTGCGTGACTTAAAAGTTACAAACCAATGTATCTATATTTTTAAAAATTTATTTTATTTCGTTATCACTGTACTATTACGTTTTATTACTATATTACTGTAATTATACCACGATCAATCCATAGCAGTTATTAGTTCAAAAGTTTTCAAATCAAACTGAGAAACAGTAATCAATCCTAATTTTTTCTCTGTCTGTCTAAACAGACAAAATTCGGGCTACAGAGGATTCAAAATCACATTATTCAAAAGTATTAAAAAACCACGTTAATACAATTTAGTGTAACTACAAAATTTGAAATGTATCTAAATATTCGACAAACTGTGTTCCTCAGAAGTTTTCCAATTTTATTGGCCACTACTGTAAATTACATTCGATTTTCCGAACAATTCCATCTTTCAACCACCTTGGTCCCAACCGGTTCTGATAATTAAATTAACACAATTTAAATCCCCCATTGACAAATTATCGAGACACTGAAGTCAAAGCAGAAGTCGAGAACAAGCTACCAGCTCGAAGTATCGCGCGCCGGTAAAACTCCTCCGGAAACTCGGACGGAGATGAGCAAGCCGGGCCCCGCATACGCGACCTGCCTTTCCACGAATAAATTCTCGGTACGTGTTCCGAATCGTAGCGAACGAGAGATCTCTCTGTCTGGCTTCCGGTCCCCGCGGAAGGTGAGGGAACCGGTCGAGGATTCTCGTCGGAACGAATTTCGGGGTCAGAAAGGGCGGCCACGGCTTTCGACTCGCGACGATACCCGCTTCGCTCGCACGTTTCCTTTTCGCACCACCTGACGGGAATATTATAATCGTGGAGAACGAAAGGCGAGAGGAAAGTTCTCGGAGAGAACTCCAATTCCTTCGATCGTATTTTTCGAGCACGACCGAGAGAGGGAGAATCGAGGAAACAATTGCTGGAAGACGTTCGAAGGAGATTTACGGGAGCGTCGATACTTCTTTCTTTCTTTTGCTTCTTTTGTCTTCTCTTTTTACTTTTTTTTATTTTTTTTTATTTTTTTTTTTCATTTTGTTGCAGGTAGAAAATAAGGTACAGAGTGTGCAGAGAAATGGAATATTAGTTGGGAGATTGGAAGGCTACGTGACGAGGAGGATTGAGAAATTGGGTTTTTTTTTTTCTTTTTTTTTCAGGTGGAGTTTGATACTGCCGGAAATTGTTGAACTTCACTCTTGCCGGAGGTGTGAATTATGATGCTGGTGAATCGTAAATGAACCGTAGCGATTATAATAATTGTACTTGGACTTGGGAACAAAAGTTTGGTGATACCGTGAACGAATTGTAGCTGTCAATTGAACTTATAATTTCGAACGAAGACTATTTTTAATACTCTTTAGCTACCTGTATAGTATACTGTTTAATATTACTAAAATAGAGAAGATGTTACTTAGAATATGAAAAATTAATTCATTGAATAAATTGGGGAACTTTCTACGAGCAACATTTCATAAGCAAGAGTTCTTTCAAGAGCAAGAAAACAGTGTTCAAAAAACATTACGTTATTCAACTAAAACCCTACATCGAAACCAGCATCTCTGAACGCAACTTTTTGCACGAAACCGGTACAAAAACGCGAAATCTTGCGATCCACGTAGCCGATGNAAATTAATTCATTGAATAAATTGGGGAACTTTCTACGAGCAACATTTCATAAGCAAGAGTTCTTTCAAGAGCAAGAAAACAGTGTTCAAAAAACATTACGTTATTCAACTAAAACCCTACATCGAAACCAGCATCTCTGAACGCAACTTTTTGCACGAAACCGGTACAAAAACGCGAAATCTTGCGATCCACGTAGCCGATGCGCCCAACTGCAGCTCGCGCCGCCACAAATATCCAAGAAAATCCGAATATCGCATCTTTTTCCCGCAAACGCACCCCAGGTTTTCACACGGTCGATCGTACGCGCGCGTTAACGTCCGCCTCACCCCTATTTTTTCTTCCTTTCCTCTCCGCGGCCTCCTTCCCTGCTGTTTCACCTCTCTCTCGTCGCGAGGATTATTGAATTTCCTGTCATTTCCAGAAGAAATACGCTCTATTTACTTTACTCTGCTACGAGCACGCTTGCAGCCGGCCTGAATGTGGACGAGAAATAAGAAATATACGGAGGAGCCGCAACGAACCGAGCCCTTCAACTGCTTATGCCTCGAACAAATCAACAGATATTTCGCTGCGACCACGATTTGGAATCAGGAACCGTACCTTGACGAGGACAACGTCCAAACATCGAATCAGCAACGATCCTTGAATCGATCAATTTGTCGAAATCGAAAAACTCGTGAATGTATGAGAAACGAGATCTGGTTCTATTTTTATTCAAATTTTGGTATTCGGAAGGAAAGGTGTTTAGGGTGCTGAAGCGATGAAGATGACGATTCTGATATCTTACAGTGAAATAAATCGTGAGATCTTTATAATTTTATAATGTATGCAAAATGAAGTCACGTATTTTCCGTTACTCCTGTGTGATTTTTCCTTCCAAATAATTTCATCAGATTTTCGAATTCTTTCAAACGATACACAGCTTTGACTACAAAAATATTTCTGTATCGCGAAAGACATGAATTCCGAATCCCATCAACCCCTCTTTCAAGTTACACCTGCTAACCACTAATTCGACAGAAGCTGTTCGCTAAGAGTCTCCGCTAGACCCCAAAAAATTTCGTTTAAAATCCTCGTTGATCGGCTCGTATTGGTCTCAAGCGCTCTAAAATGTACTCCATCGCGAGCAATTCGCGTTACCGTCGAGTCCCTCGGGCAACCCCATCGTCGACTAGGTAAAAGGAGACCGAAAAAAAACATACACGCGCGCGCACGCATACACAGGCACGCAAAATGGCTTCAAAGTCTCGACGATCGAGGCGTAAATCGACGAAGGTTTAGCTCCAAGGCATAGTCTGGTCCCCGTGCTATGGTGAAAGCATCCAGGGGCGCCGATTCGCGCGCTTTTCTCGCCTCATCTCGCCGTGAACGCGAGTGAAAAAAAAAGAAAAAAAGAAAGAAAGAAAGAAAAAAGAGGAGACAAAGGATAAAGCCCGGCACGGCCAATCGCATCTTGGGAATAAAAATCTCATACATGTAAAAATATTCAATCGAGTGTCCTCGTGCTGCGTGGCTGCGCCTCGATATTTCCACTCTTTCCGGCCGCTCTATCTGGGATTGCCTCGAGAAAAGGGGAAATCCTTTTTCTCTCAACGCCACCCCCTGTTCGCCCCCTTGTAGACTCTATCCGACGAACGAGAAAGAGGAACGTGCGATTTCCTGCCTTTGCAGCGCCGCTTTATTAGCGATCGCTGTCGAACACGCCGAACCAAAGCTCGCGATGTAAGGGCCAAAGAGAAAGGGAGAGATTGATCCGGGAAAGTATTACAGAATTCGTGAGCCGTGCCGTGGTGTTCGAAAGAAGAAGGGAAGAATAGATGCGAGATTGAGATATCGATTAGCGGGGCCTGCCGGTGACTTTGATGTAGCTGCAGACGAGTCCGCAGCGGCTCGAATTGAGCCCAGAAACGGTGAGTTGTAGTTTAATGCCTATGGTTGGCGTATAATGTATGTTTAATTATGGAAATTAAGTGCTTCGGGTAATTAGAGGATCGTTTAGGGTTGTGGGTGTATATTGATAAATTAGGCAGGGAACGTTTTAAATGTTTCATCGTCGAAACGGGGATGGAGATTAGTATTTTCTTTCTTTTTTTCTTTTTTTTCTTTGGACGATTTATTATGCCGCTTCGAGCGGTGTATGAATTATATATGTTGTCTCGTGTTTACTAAAGCGATACATATTTAGGATGGAATAAATTTGAACGAGAGACACGGTATTAGCTTGGAAATTGTGGCAGCGGTCTCTTTTAAATCACGATTTACTCTGCATCGAGTGCGATAAACAAGAGTCGATAAGAAATAAGAAACTGACGGAGATGGATTTTACAAGAGTTGGAAACAACAATTTTTATCCGATCTCAATTACACGCAAAGAAATATCAGCTCGGCTAGGAACAAGATTTATAACAACTTCGTTGGTGAATATAAAAGTAAGAAAAGTTCGGTTGCATAATATCAATGTTGACGAAATTCTGGATTGTGTTTTTCCGAAAGAGGACCATACCACGGAACGAAGCGGCCGCACGCTCCACCATAAAACTCGAAGCTTTGAAAGCCATTCTGGACGCTGAAAACAGGAGTCGGAGGGAACGGCATTAGGTAAACAGGTCTGATAAATGCAAACTGTTGCCGGGTAGAGAGCTGCCACGCCGCGAACGAACGCGACAAATCTCGAAGACGTAACGAAGGAAAGGTTTGGGCGGCATTTCCAACAATTGCGACTTCGCTTGCTGGTGTGCACCGAAAATAGAATGTGACCTACAATTGTCGTCCGCGAGAACGAGACTTCGTGAAGCCAAACTAAACACATGTACCCTGAATTATTGATTTCGATCGTTGCGCAGTTTGATGCTCGATTAAAAAGAAATTACTCGCAGTTTTATTGTTATACAGAAACTTAAAAAGATAACTTTGAAAACTGAGTAGCTTGCTTAAGAAGTGTTAAGGTACGAAAATTCTTTCGCCGTACTTTAAAATTTGCTTTTAATTTCTAAATATTTATTGATATTAAAATTTACTTTTAATTTCTAAATATTTCTAAAAATCTTGACGAGTCCAATAAAATTAACACGCTATGCATTTATTACGCGAAGTAAATTACATATATAAATTATAACATCACAGAATACATTTTCAAAGCGTGTACACTTTTTAACAAAAACTTAAAGTTTCTCTAAATTTTGTATCAACACATCAAAATGACTGGTTCTTAAATTCTTACAGAAATTTTAGAAATTTACAATAATGAACGTTTGTGGATTTTCCGTAATTTTTTGTAAAAAATATGTACAAAGAATTGATTACAGATATTTTTCTTTGGTACAAATAACTCTACTTTAATCGCCGGTAGTTCTAATATTAAACAGCAAAAGTATTAACAACTCTGAGAAGAAAAATCAGATAAAAATACAAACGCTTCATTTTCGCCTATAACATTAAATCAAACGTTCAATTCTATTGTCGCAAGAAAAAGGAACCAATCTCAATCTCCCAGCACTCCTATACAATCGTAACACACAGTTGAACCAGCAAAAGAGAACCAGCACGAGCGATGAGTGCTAGAGCACGAGTAAAACGCGAGGGTGACGTGTCGCCCGTGGCACGGATTGCGTACACGTTTCGCCCATAAGAACGGATTTTCGTGGTACAAGTGGAGGGGGTGAGCAGTCGTCGGCCCTTCCGTGTCCCTCTTTTAGTCGTGACTTTATTGTAACGAGCGACCATTTGTCCACGTCGACGACGTTCGGACGGCGGTCGGATCTTCTCAGAAATTGTGCATGCACGCCAGGACGAGCGGCTGCGAGCATGTGCTCCCTACGTGTTCTCGCTGCTTTTTACGAATCGAACGCCTCTTTCTCTTTCACGGTGGCATCGCCGGAGCTAACCGGCGAATAAATTACTGGTTCCTTCGGGATCGTTTCGTTGCTATTGTTCGGCCAAACCCAGCGTGCCTGACACTTTAACGCCTGACGCTAATTGCTCGAAGCGAACGTGCTTTCTGGTTCGAGACGCGTGTCTCTTTTGGGTGTCCGCGGCGAGATATTTGTTGGGCTGTTTGTTATGTAAACGATGGATTGATTTGGAACAAGAAATTTAGCAGCGATTCTGCGACTTTGATAGAATGTTGAAAGAAACGAGGAACGTAGGAATTCTTCTATGTTCACTGCTGATTTCTCTCTGCAACTTCTTTGCGCTTCTTTAATCTTGAAAAGCGAACGTGTTTGTTCGCATAACGAGGATTCTTCGATTAAAGGTTTCAATATTGAACGTGTCGTTTGAAATCAACTCGGAAAAAATGTAAATTTGACGCCAAGATATTTATTTTAGCGCAATTAACTAAGAAATATTAAGTAGGTGCGTGTGAAACGTCGGTTTCACAAATTGGAATTTTAATTCAAATAATTCCCACTAATCTTTAACCGACTTCATTATTCTGGATTTATAGGATCTCTCAGTTTAGGAATTCCAAAATTCTTCAAACGCTGATTTTACTATTTCTTCAAACAGAAATAATTTGTCTAATTCGCCGAGCTAATAATAAATTAGCTCCAAATAGAATAGCTTCGCGTATTCGTTATTTCTGTATATCGTTCCTTAAATAAATTAAACTTATTAAAAAAATGTTTGAAAAGTTATCATAAAGAGTAAAACAAATGTTTCTCTCTAAACGCTTAAGGTTGCAAAGAAAAATTCCCGCCGCTTTTTAACCAACATCGCGGACGTTTACTATCAGTATTTTCTACTTGCTCGAACGTCGGATTCAACCCTCTCAATTTTCTATCGTGCTTATCCTACAGCAACTCGGATAGGATTAAGATCCCGGTATCTGCAGCATCTACACCATATTTCTCGATACTTCACCGATCTCTTGCTCCCTTCGCGAAACTTCTGCCGTAATCCCCAACGAAATACAACGAGGAAAGACACCGAGCAAACATCTTTTCCAGCGCACAGAAATGTTGAAGATAAAATAAGATTTTAGTCAGCGAGCCGTGGGTCCCGATTTAACGGAACACGTTGAGTCACGTTGAGCAACGACAGGCTAATATTTCATATCTCAAGAAGACATCGACTGATCCACCCGAGACCCATTTTTTTTCTCTTCTTCTTCTTCTTCTGTCCCTCTCTCGCGAAGAACGTAAAATCCAGAGTCACTCGCGTCAGCTAAAATTCCTCGAAATTAACAAGAGCTGCCAGTTTGTCTCGCAATTGTGTGCGTTTACGCGTTCACTCGCACAAGCGCGAGGATCGGAAGACGTATGGCTGTGGAAGAGACAGGAGGGTGGCTAGGGGATGGAGCGGGGCCAGAGAGAACTCGAGGATGACTCAATTCTTGGCACGACGATCCGCAATGCGCGATTACCACACGACCACGTAACTCTCTGCATCCTTGCACCGGTGTCATCCACACCGCATACGTTCGATTCTTCAGAACACTCGATTCGATTGTTCAAAATTTTGGCCGAGCAAAAATGCTGCCCGAAGGACTTCTCGAGTATGCGGGTGTGGATGTTGAAACAGTTTATGCGATATGCAGATTGTTAAAATTTTTTTTTATAGGAACGGTTGATCAGAAAGGTGTTAAGTATTGGGTGAACTTGTACGTTCGCGATTAGAATATTATATAAAAATCGGTTTCTGACAAACGTTGAAGAGTTTGTATTACAATTATGTGTAATACTTGTTAAATAAAATAAAATATGTAAGAGAAAAAAATTAAGTGGCTAAATACGTTTGGAGCCAAGTGTATAGTGTTTACAAGGTGTAAATAAATTATGGTTAGGGTAAATTTAAATTTGACAGAATTAGAGGATCATGTTTGCAGTATGGAGTTTGGATACATTATAAAATTTGAGACACTGAAAAATATATTCCAATTTATATCGATGAATATTTAAGTCCATGCAGTTTGATCTCTTCCATCCCTTAATTTTATTTTAATGAAATAGCTGTACTTTCATTACCTGTATTAATATTTTCTGCAATAAATTAGATTTAAAAGATGAAACTCTATTAAAAAGAGAAATATCAGCAAACGATCTCTCCAGTTTCTTTAATTTTCACTTAAAACCTTCCCTCTCTGCAAATACTGCATACCTACATCCCTTAATTTCTTCAACTTCATCTTCTCCCCCACCAGTTTTCATCGAACCACTTACACGACATTAATTTATCCCACGTGCATCCAATAACATAACATCTTCCGACACCGATGTACGTAATAGAGATTCACGAGCTTGTAAAGTTCTCCAAGTCACGACTCGGAATATTCAGACGGAAGACACTCGCCGACAGGGCTCGGTTTGTTTTTTCACCGCGGAGGAAAGCAAACTACGCCAGCCAGTTTCGCGGCGACTTCGAAAACGAATCGATCAGCGTGGCCGGAACGTGGTCGATTTTCTCTCTGAACTGGTCCAAGAGAAACACCGTCCCTGACGGATAAATTGATTTAGCACCGTTGTCTGAAATACCTGACACCGCTTTGCTCGCAGCTAGACAAGCTAGGCTACAAGGAATTGTACTCTGCCCGTTTGGAAGACGGAGTCTTGCCAAATTTATACCAGAAGAGAATCCTTTGACTCCGACAGCCGTGGTTCAAGTGCATCACTGCTTGCGCCTCTCGGAACGTTTTTTTTTATTCTTTTTATTTTTTCTATTTTCAATTTTCTAACTTGAAACGACTGTGAAGGATTTGTTATTAACCCAACTACCTCTCTTGAGTCATTTTTATTTTTTATGCGAATTTTTTAATTCGAGATCTTGTACCAAAGAATTTGTTGTTAATCTTGCTAAGGCCTCTGGGAATTTTTTTTATAATTATTTTCTAACTTCCAATATAAATTTGGAGTAATTTAGTTTGAGATTAAATTTAGATTAATTTAGATTTCAAGCTTGCTATCTCATTTTCGAACATATTTTATTTAAATTTTAATTCTGTGCTTATTTATATTCAAGAAACGTTAGAGTGCGTCAAGAATTATACTTAACTCATTCATAATGGAATAAAATGACAACTACAGAAGGAATGACTTAGAAAATATTTAAGTTTCTAATCGCTAAAATTTTTTACATTCGCGATAGTACAAAGAATGCAAAATCACAATTAAATGAAATCAAATTTTCTAACACTCCGAACAATCTACACAGAAACCAAAACCTTTCTTTATATTTTAAACAAGTTTCAAAATAAACCATAAATAATACAAACGAATGGTTCGCAAAAGATACACGAAAAGAAAAAATCGAAAAATGTAAAAAATTCGTATCATCCTGAATCATCGACGAACAAGCCAACCGTGCCGCGGAATTCCTTTCGAACAGATCAAATTCGAGCGCAAAGGTTTTATTAATAGGCGCAAGATGAAGCCACTCGATCGCCAACGAAATGGCCCCGGCTCTCGTTTTACCGCGTCCAATCGCAATTTGTCACCAGCCACGCTCCGCGATACAAACGACACGCTTCGGGCCGCGACTCTTTTCCATATTTCACCTTTTCGTAATTAAACTGCAATCGATACGCCTTTCACCGTGAACGGGAAATCGAGAAAAACAATGCACCACGCTGCGCCCAACGCCGCACCCCCTCGTGTTCCCCGTCAAAGGTAATTATATTTTTATTACGTCCTCTGGGGAACAGTTTTGCGGACGTTCTACAACCAACCGGTCAATTTACGCGCTATTAGCGCACGTTCGACACAGCGCGTTGCCTATTTTCCAGCGTGCGAGACTCCAACTTCCAACCCTTCTTTTTATGCGAACACGACGAAAATCGATTTCAATTTCAGCTTACGTACGTTCTTTTATTGTAATACTAGATCTACCGATGTTTATTCATAGCAAAGAAGTAACGATGAAGGATTTATTTTTTCTAGAAATTCACAAAAAATTTCTAAAAAGTACCACGGTTAATTTATAAAATTTTTGAGACAAAATACGAATTTGTGTTAATGATTTGTAAAGAAAATTCGGTATTTTTTAAACAATAAAAAAGATACAGGTCGATCTGTAAGCAATTGAGGAATTGAAACGGTGAGGGCTGTATAAGTGCCAAAAATGGAAACTCAGTGCTCGTTCTGAGTTCAGTTTGAATATCATAAATAAAAAAATATATATTAGTTAAATTAGTTTTTTCTATGCTATACTTCTAGTATACTATTCACCCAAATTATTTACTGTTCTAGCTTTATCTTAGGATAACTGTAAGAGTTAAAACAAATCATTTCAACACTTCTAATTTTTTCCTTTCTTAATCATATTCCACATAGAATTCACGTTCTTTATAACTGAAAAAAAAATTTATCTTCCTGACATTTACATAATTAATTATTCCAACCCATTATTCGTTACTCCAAAGTCCTCACAATCTTCCATAGCACGGTATACCTCATAAGAATCACGAAGACACGATTCAAATAATTCCGAACAGCAACACTCGCCAATCAATTTCTGCCACGATTTCAGCCTGAAAACGCAAACCAGCCAACACACCGAGCCCCTACAAACTCAGCATCGCGAAATATCAATATCGCCAATCCATACGGTCACGCGAAACGGGTCCGGGCAATTTCAATCGCGTGAAACTTGGAAAGACCGCAACCCGCAGAATTCGTTTCGAACGGTGCACGGAATCGATATCCAATTAACGATGATACTCGCAAGAACAACAACGAGCAATAGTCGCGTTCGCAAGGACCGTTGGCAAATACTTTCTACCTGGCTGATTAGCCGCTGATTGCAAGCGACCTAAAAACGAGAATTACGCGCTGTTTTACCAACTTCGATTCACGGTTCGTGCGAACAATAACGAAACGACACGTCGAAAATCGTTACGTACGGGTACCCGATATCAGGCTGAGGGGAAAAACGAAACGGGGCGAAACGGTTGGAAGAGGGTTGTTTCTCTCCTCTGCCCGTTGACCGATCGAACCGGACGGGAACGTAACTTAATAATCTTCGAACAAACACAGCTTCATCATTAATTATCGCCGGGAATCCGGGTTTAAAACTGTTGGGAAGCTACGCGATATCGGCCGATACTGTGTGCCGTGCAAATACCCTCGGCAAATATGGGATATGCGCGATTCGAGCGGCACCGGTCGCGGCAGCGTTTCCACGAACCGAAATCATAGATAAAGCTTCCTACGTTCAATTAAACGTAATTTACCTGGCCGCCTGTACCGGGTACGGATTGATTTGTTCGACGGAATGGCAAATAAAGCGATGGAAATTTATTTTAAGTCCGTTCGTCCCTTCTCCTGTCTCTTCTTCGCTCTTAACCCTGGAACCGGCGAATTCTCACCCGGCAGAATTTAAATGTTTGCGGAGAAAAAATCCCGATCGATTTGCGATTCCAACGAAGCTCGCGACACCGGCGCTATGGCTTTTCGTGTTGTAACGTCTGGAAATTTTTCGGTCCAACAATTCTGGCCGAGTTTCAACGGTTTCAATGTTTTTAACGTTTTAATAAGGTTAGATGATTGCAGGTGGTTGAATTTTGGTTTTAAATGTTTTAATAAGGTTAGATAATTGCGGGTAGTTTAATTTTTTTAATCAATGTTTCGTACGTTTGGATCTTTTCAACTGTGATATGATTTTTAACTCATCCGTTCGATATTAAATTATGTATTTTTAAAGTAATACGGTTTCAGCTGCAGTGGGGCGCGGACGTGTTCGAGTGCCACGAAATGCGATCGCGTTGCTCGCATTCCATGTTTAACACTGGAATTACCGACGATTAAAGCATACTTATTTCTATCGAAAAAATTATAATGAAAGAGGTATATAAAAAAATACACGATGCAAGGGAAACAAAGCTTTGTCTACATTTTTAATAGAAAATAAAGGAAAACTGGCTACGAGGTACCATAATTGATTTATAAAATTTCTGTGAAAAATTAGTTAAAATTTCTAGCGTTAAAGCGCAAGTGCAACTGCGTCCGTCTCTGAAATTCAACTAACGTTGCATTCGAATTCTACCATGACACGTCATTAGAATTACTCTTTGAAAATAATTATTCCAATATTAGAAATTATACTGTAAATTCAATTTACATATTACATAAAGAATATCTTCTATTGAAAATGAATATACAAATAAAAACCGTGCAAATAATCCCATTTTTCCTATTTTTATTCGTTCCTGGTGTTAGTACTCTATTTTACAATTTTTTGTCTGAATTTTTTAAATGATCCGCGACACTCAAACTATTGAATAACAATATATCGAAACAGAATCCGTCTCTGACTTGCCGTTTCGGTTTTATTTTTCAAGCAAAACACTCACGAGCGCTTTGACATTTTTTTTTTNCTGCAGTGGGGCGCGGACGTGTTCGAGTGCCACGAAATGCGATCGCGTTGCTCGCATTCCATGTTTAACACTGGAATTACCGACGATTAAAGCATACTTATTTCTATCGAAAAAATTATAATGAAAGAGGTATATAAAAAAATACACGATGCAAGGGAAACAAAGCTTTGTCTACATTTTTAATAGAAAATAAAGGAAAACTGGCTACGAGGTACCATAATTGATTTATAAAATTTCTGTGAAAAATTAGCTAAAATTTCTAGCGTTAAAGCGCAAGTGCAACTGCGTCCGTCTCTGAAATTCAACTAACGTTGCATTCGAATTCTACCATGACACGTCATTAGAATTACTCTTTGAAAATAATTATTCCAATATTAGAAATTATACTGTAAATTCAATTTACATATTCCATAAAGAATACCTTCTATTGAAAATGAATATACAAATAAAAACCGTGCAAATAATCCCATTTTTCCTATTTTTATTCGTTCCTGGTGTTAGTACTCTATTTTACAATTTTTTGTCTGAATTTTTTAAATGATCCGCGACACTCAAACTATTGAATAACAATATATCGAAACAGAATCCGTCTCTGACTTGCCGTTTCGGTTTTATTTTTCAAGCAAAACACTCACGAGCGCTTTGACATTTTTTTTTTTCTCCCACCGTTCTTCCCTTTCTCCTTTTTCGCTTGAAATTTTATCCGTTCAGCATGCGTGGATGTAAAATATCCGATGAAATTCGGGAAACTTGGTGAACGAGGTTGCGAGCAAATAGCAGAATTGTTCCCCCTGGTTTCCGTGAAATCCCGAGAACTCGCGAATTACACACCTGCTCGCTCGGTTACGATGCCTGCGTTCCCGTTTGCGAACGCTGCGACGCAGAAACAGATATGAAATTTTATTGCGTGCGGCTCTGACGAACAGGGACTCGTTTTACGAGCAACAGGTACCGTAACACCGGGCTGCTTATAAACTTGTTAATTAAAATATATGGCGTTGCTTCTTACGTTAATGTGGCTCGGTTTTGTGGCAACGTGTCGTTACGCTTCGACAGTGCGTCATAATTGTTATTTTCTTCGTGAATTTATTATTTTAATCGAAGGTCACAGGATCGCTGTATAATTTTCTAAATGTACTCAATTCTGTTTTTACTCGAAATTCTGAATTAACTCGAATCAACTCGTCGACTTGAGGCAAAGTTTATGGTAGGGACGAAGGAAGCGGATATTTTTGAGAACGTCGAGTATTATGTTAGGTTGTCCCACAAGTTTCTTTCCTTTTATTAATGAGTGATTGACGCATAATATTTTAGGTTTTGCAATGGTTGAAAATTGATCTCTCGCTTTGTAATATCGAGTCAGGCTCTTCTTATATGGAGTATCTTTTTTAACACTAGAACTACCGATAATTAACCCTGTGCAATCGGCTGGCGACTATGGCGACACGCATAATTTTCTTCGGAGATTATATTTTTAATTAGATTCTAAATTTTCATCATTTTAAACACTATTTTTATCTTAAAATAAAAGTAAATTAACCAAATAAATAAGAAATATCGTAAACATTTATAATTTTTTTTTTCTTTCCAAAAGAACACTTTAAGTTTTCTCAATAGTCCTTTGAAACTTAAAAAAGTCTTCGAGTGCGAAGAGTTAATTTAAACATAGAAGAACGTAATCACATACTGTCGTTAATAGACTTGCAGTTTATGAAGTATAAATAATTATTAAATATATATTTACACTGTTTAAATCTCTCCAATTTTGCTCGAATTATCCAACGAGAAGTTTACCAAAATCGTTTCCTTACTTCAAGAAAAACTACCAAAAATTTTTCCCTGCACCGTAGCAACGAGAGTTACAAAACGGTTCGCCATTATTACTCCGTCATTTCGCTATGCCCCGACTAAAGGCGGCCAGCGTCTGGCAAAGTAACGTGGGGAACGCTTTTCGTGAGAATTTTCGAGCGGAAGAACGCGTCGTCGACGTGCTCGGCTCGAAGGCAGCGAGTTTAACGACACCCTAGAGGGTGGTTTTCGAGCTGCTACACCAGCCTTACGCAAAAGCTCGACGAAGAAAGGGACGAGGGAAGGAGGGCGTTCAGTGTGCTGAATCGAGCCGAGTTTATAATAATACAGGAACTCGAAAAAGAAAGAGTTATTTTAATATATATATTTTTTCTAACTATAAAACCGATCGATTTACGCTCTAGCTTAAAGTATGCGGGAAAATGAAAATAATCCTTGCAGTTTGGTGTGAGAAAAATAAATGGTCTTCGAGATGCAGATATTTGAAAAAGGACAATCATTCGAAATAAAAGATCTATGACTATGTAATTTTAATTGGAAAATAATCGAACAGATTGCTAACTTACAAGACTAGTCCATCCACGAAGATTCACCCCTTAGTGTTACACTAAAAAACGTAAAAAAAAAAAAAATATATGTATTAAACAAATACAAAAAATAACTGAATATTTATTCATCTCTAGTTCCTTTCAGAACGCTCATTTAACAGTCTAATTTATAACACGAGTAAGAACAATAATTGCATCCCTAAAAATTGAACTCATCCCTTGGTGTCTCATTTTTTCTTCTAAAATAAATCAAAAGTCCATTTCTTATAAGAATATTAAAAAAAAAAAAAAGAAAGAAGAAAGAAAATAAGTACCCGAGACGAATTACGCGCAAGGAGAAGGTAAACGAGCAAACATAAAGCAACAGACAAATCGCTTATCTATTGGCCACAACAGCCGTGCTTTTTCCCCTATCAGCGCCATGACGCTCATAATGGCAGGCCATTAAACACGCCACGACGCGGGGACGGACACGTGCTCGCTCCTTTCAAGAATTTTTCATTCTGCATCCCACAAGACGGCCCGGGATCGATAAAACGTCCGGCAAGCGTGTGCATATCTCATATATTCTGGACCGCTGGAAATATTCCGGTCGCCTCGCCTGTTCCTCGCTCGTGTCCCTCTCCTCTCCTGAATTTATTTTCGCGGCCTACGGGACGAATAAATAGCTTACCCATGCTATTTTTGAGATTCGCTATGCGCGGAGAAAATACGCGATTCTTTTCTGCTTCGTGTCCGATCACAGCAACAGTTTCAAATTTTTTTTCTTTTTTTTTTAAGTTCTATCGATGCAAGTTTAATTTCGTTGCATTTTTTTTTCTTTTCTTTTAATATATCGCGTTTCCCAAAGTTTCACGTACAGAATTATTGAGATAAGAAAGTTACGGCGATTGGAACGAGAGGTAGCTATAGCGTACCTCGTACATTCGAGAATGCGCGAATGCATGTCTAAGCAGCCCCATGAAACTTTGAAACGGATGTTTATTTATTTCCATATTTCCTTCCTAATACAATTTTAATGATTCCGTTCGTATCAACTTACTTATGAAACAGATACAAATTCTTTTTCCCTTGAAAATATCTAAAAGTTTAATGTGTAAGTAGAAAACAGTAGGATATATCGGACACCGCCTGACCAGTTAAGGGATAAAAGCTAAAACTGCAAACAAGGAATATTCCGTAACTCGGGCAAGTATCAGCAATAGTTTCTTCGCATTTTTCAAGATATTAAAGTATTCTTTGAACGGAAGCAAACACGATTGGTCCGAAAATAACCCTAAAGCTATAACAGAATTAATTGCGAGCTACTGATAACAACACGGTCGAGTGTACTTCCACGTAAACTTTTAAAGCAATTAGTATACTCATTGTAATATTTTCTACCTAATGTGATAATTATACTTATCACAAAGATTTGAATCATTTTTTCCCACGAAAAAATTAAAACATTTAATATTCAAGTAGCAAACAGTAGGATAAGTCAGACGCGAGCTCGCTAATCAAGAAACAAACGCTGAAATTAGAAACAAATAATATTCCACGACCCACGCATCAAGTGCAACAACTTCTTCGTACCATGGTTAAAGTTAGGCTTCTTTTTTTAACAGAAAAAAAACAATACGATCGAGTCGAAAATGACCGAAAGACCGTGACAGGGTTAATTGCGCGCGAACGATAACAACGGCGACGACGCGACCGAGTGCACTTCCACGTTGATGTAATCGCGGCAGAATAAATCCGAAGAAACTTTTGGACCCGGTTCAAAAATAGACACTGATTTATATCTCGGTCGGCATATTATTACGAGAGGCGAGGCGCACACCTCGGGAGCCGAGCGGAGCCGAGGGTGCAGCGAGACAATTTCACGGCGATGCCAATTCCGTCGACGCGTCGGACGTAAAATCGCACTTAATAACGTCCCGCCGCGACAAAGACGAACTTGAGGACGAGCGTGCCGGCAGCCGCGAAAAATCTACGGGCAGATTTACGCGCGCACCTCGCCGAGCATGATTTACGCGAGCTGCGTTCGCGCGGATCGATTCGTTCCTAGAACCCTGCTGCCTTCGCGTTGGCTGCAAACGTAAATTAAGTCCGAGTGCTATAGATTGATACGGTAGGACGCGTTCTATTGTGTTCCATTTAGTTCTCTTCTTTTTTTACCAAAGAGGTGGTTAATTTGTTTATTTGTGGAAATTAGAGGTGAAAAGTTGGGGAGTATTGGAATGTCGAAAGGAGATGCTGCGAGTTCGAAGCGGACGAAATTTGATCGATCCTTTGTACAATTTTACGTAAAGCTGGGCTCGATGTTCCATTTTGTTCAACTTCTTTAGATATCAAACGTTTTAAGATACAAAAGAATTATTCTTTTTATATTGAAACTTAAGAGAAATTTATGTTGATATGTTAGTAGCTATAGAGATACGAAATTTTAGCTGAACTGTTGATAGGTTTTAAATGTAGCTTACTGCATATGAACTAGTTAAACTAAAGTGTCGAACGTGGCTCAGACCGCAAAGGGTTAATTAGCAGCGTGGAGTTAGAAATTAGTCGATAACGGTGGTTGCTTATAAATGTGTTTTTATAGGAAGCTATATTTTTGTGGGAAATTTAAAAAACTGGGAAAGAAATTTATTTTTGTAGGAAGGTATATTTTTGTGGGAAATTTAGAGAACTGAGAAAGAAATGTGTTTGAGGGACTTATGAAGATGTATGCATTTTATACGCTGAATATTAAATTTTGTTGTTTCTTGCTCTGTATTGTAAATTACAGGAACTACACCGATTTATGTTTTTGGAAATGGAGAATGATTTAAAAAAAAAAAGACTAATTCTTGGATTACAAGTGTCTGCGCCAAATAATGATTTTATTGGATCAATAGCTTTTACATTCCACAATTTATCGATGCGCATCGTTTCGCCAAGTTACAACTATTTTTGTACATTTTCTGCAAGTTAAATGTAGCTCATAAACTTGTAAAAAAAAATAAATTTTCGAATAACGTACATCGGGAGGTGAGTGTAATTAATTTGAAGATAAAATTTGAAAAAAAAAAGTCAACGTTTTGGGAAGAAATGTATTTGCGCGCAGATAACGCGCTCCAATTTCGAAAGCGTCACACTCGTATCGTTTATCGCGAGGAAAGCTTTTGACAAGCCCATTAATTATAAACAAAATGTAATAAAACGAACTTGTAACTCAGACACAGTGATAAATTGAACTACACGCATCAATTCGCCTCGAATAACTGCAATGATTGTCATCGTGACCATAAAACTGAAACACGGAAATCCATGTCGCTGTTCGCGCATTTTGCTAACGAAAAACTTTAATAAATTACGTGCAAATTTGATACTTTCGTTTTAACGTTTCAAAGAATCTTTTTTATCAGTTAATTAGAGGAACAAATTTCGCAAACTAGACGACAAGAATACCATGTATCTAATAAATAATACTTTTAATTCATATTCTCGATCAAGCTGTGACTTTACACTCCTTGAATTATATTTTGAGTATTGAACTCTCCACTTCCAACAAATCAAACTTCAGATCTTCTCGTCGACCAATCCACGAATAACGTTTCGTAAAAAAACATATTTTTAAAGCACACCGTTATCAAGGGTGGTTAAGACGTTAAGCGCTACGCCAATTTTGCTGGATCTTCCATTAGGCTCTGTGCTGCGATACGCTTTCAAAAATAATTGGTCGATAAATATCCAACAATTTAAAAAGAAAATTATAAAAGCCTGCAGATGAAAGTCGTATCTTTGTTTAACATATCAAAATATAAACATATGTAGGTACAGAATGTATTTCTGTGTGTGTGAGAGAGAGAGAGAGACTCCTCATAAAACCTAGGCCTCAAGTTTTCCGCCATACCAATGCGATGGAAAAGAATATAAAAGAACCAAAGAAACATAGTTTGAAGTCAGTTTTTAAACCAATCATTGTAAAAAGCAATTCAATATACACTACTATTCCTACACACATAACGCTCATTAACCCTCTGCGGCCCGACCCACTTTCAACACTTTAACTTAACTATTATAGTTCATGTTCAATAATATACTTTTAAAAACTGTCAATAATTTGGCTGAATTTTCGCATTTTCATTACCAATAAAATATCTAGATAGAAAATTTTCCATCAAATAACATTTTAATGTAACAGAATATGTTTCGTATCCCAAAACTGAAAACAGTGGAACAAAGTAAAATGTCGAGTCTGGCTCGCCATAAGACCGCAAAGGGTTAACGAATCGTAAGATATTTTTTTTAATTGACACCGTTGTCCCTCAGAAATCGACCACGTATAAAAATTCAGCGTCGGTTCACAGGGACCAATCTAGCGCTCAACGCGTTAACTATCAGCCACAGAAATTTCATGCGGGGTCCGCGTTATCCGTGGAAAGTTAGCGTGCAGAAATGCGGTCGTGAAAACGCGATACGCAAGCACTCGTGTGGGCAAAACAGCAAATCGGCCGGTCTCCCCTCCTTCGTTGGTGAACGCTTTCCCAAGCGACGTGCATCGACGAGTATCCAGTGTCGTGGCGGCGGCGGCGGCGGCGTCGAATAAATTTGCATTCGCCGGGATTTCAATTCGCTTCGACCGCGGCTAATTCGAATGATAATACGGGTTCGAGCGGATACGCGGGCCGGTCTCGTAGGCAGCGAACGACCAAGGCTGGCCGAGGAAAGCGGCGCGCGTCAAGCGCATGCAAATCCCTGATTACAAATTAAAATTGTCTCCCTCGAGGGGGCGAGGCCTGTGACGAGGGCTCGAAGAACGAGGAGCGACCGGAGGTTGGTATTTCGTTTTAGAAAATTTAAATTCAAATCCGTCGGGACGCGCTAGCGGTTACGCACGCGTGTATATGGTGATGGCGCGTGACCACGACAGGGGCCATCGTGAAACGCGGAATGCAAATGGCGAGAGGTTCGAAACAGGCGAAAAACGTGGAGAGAAAAACGCATCTCCAGTGAAATATGCGACGTGACTCTAGTTTTTGTTTCTCTGATATTCTGTTCATTTTTTGTTTTCATATTTTGAATTTATTCTACCTTTTCTTTGTGGTTGGTTATTGACGGTCTATTCATTCCAGTAAAAATCAAGCTTTTTTTTCCTTACAAATGTTTTAAGCGTGACTTTCTAACCATTTCTTTGGAATCGCTGATTTTACCATTTTTCTCTTTTTTTGTCACAATTTTAAAGAACATCAATTTTTACACATTTAACAATTTATATATGAATTTCAATTAATTCTGCTGCATTTTAACGTTGGTTTCATTTAAAAAATGAACCATTTCTCCAGTCTTGGCGCGCTTCTAAAATAAACTTCCACGTTGGGCGCAGTTATCCTATATAATTTTTTTTTTTTCTTTTTAATAAATGTGCGTGTGTCGGTGCACGCAGTGCACCGATTTCATGCACGCCTGATAACCGAAAATGTAATCTAGATTTCATTACCATAAACTCGACCCTCTCCTCCGGCCACCACCCCTTTCTCTATTCGTGCGCTGCTCTTTACGAGAGAGATTCTATCATTTGCGCGGTAATGCAACCGCCAAGTCTGGATAATACCGTGGTTTTCCCTGTTTCTCTCGTTCCCTTCTTTTAGCCGCCTCGGACCGACGAAATAGAGGATTTTCATGCTAATACCGAAACGCTACTGGAACACCAAGTCGCCCCGGAAATATGGCTGGAACGAATTAGCCAGCGAATAAGTCCCGTTCGCCGCCTCAAATTTATTCTTTTTCCCTGTGAATTTGGTTCGCCAAGAGGCGGGCGTCGAATAATTTCATTAAAGCGACCGGGACGTTGACGAGAACTAATACCGGCCGGTAAAAATCGCGTTAACGGTGCGTTAATGTTGCGTTACGGCCTGGGCTAA
The DNA here is from genome assembly GCA_019453375.1 of Ctenoplectra terminalis. Lineage (NCBI taxonomy): Eukaryota > Metazoa > Arthropoda > Insecta > Hymenoptera > Apidae > Ctenoplectra > Ctenoplectra terminalis. The sequence goes on along the minus strand of SMSQ01025892.1, from coordinate 433,593 downwards.
TGCGGCTCGCGGGTACTGAGATTCTCGACGACCTTTGCTAATGTCTTGAAAGTGTACACTACGCGCAAAGCTTAGAAGCGGTAACATTTTTTCACAATTTTTTTTACAATTTTTTTTACCGTTTCTTAGTACAACGCGAGGAGTGGATTTCTTGGGTGGACTGGTCTTGTAACTTAATAATCTGTTCGTCTATCTTATAATAAAAATTGCGATAGCGTGACTGAATTGATTTGGCATAGATGGTATTCCGAAGACACGTACAGTGTTCATTTTTATTTAACACGATTCCACGTTCAGAAAATTTGTAAATAGAAAATCTTTCTGTTCTCTTATATAATTAAAAAGATACTGACTTCAAAAATGATTTCCATTTTCTCGGAATTTTTCTATATATTTCTAAGGACAAAATGAAATTCAATAATAGGAATAAACGACAGTATAAAAATATTAGCACCGGCACCAGCATGAATTTAAAATTAATATGCCAAAATTCACTATCTATTTTTTACGAGCCTCTCAAAAAAATATATACTTCTTTCTTAAAAAAAATAAGAAAACAAAAAAAATAGTATAATGGTAAAAATTAGTAAACCGAATTTCATAGAATTATTGGAACAAAAGATTCAATATCATATTTAACTACGGAAAAAATTTTTCAATGAAATAATTTTTACTCGAAACAGCCGGTCAGCAAAGTGTCAAAACTCATAAATTTCCAAGCACCTCACACATAACGAGATAAAAGGAAACAGAAAGGAAAAAAAAAGGAAGTGGAACCAATCGTCAAACCCTTCCCCAATATGGAACACCATCGCACAAGAAACAGGGGCAGTAAAACGGGCACCGTCATTCCACCTGCCTGGCCACGTTTCAGCAAATGGATATTACCAACAGGACTTATGTCCCTGCTACCAGAGACGTCGTTCATTTCTAAGGGAGACACAGCGGAAAGGAACCGCGTTGGAGGAAGCTAGGGGAAGATCGAACCGAGGGACGAGAGACAGAAAGAGGGTGGATGAAGGCACGAAAGCGTGGAACGAGGCGGGCTTAATGGAGCAGAAACGAATTTAAAAACCCTGGCCGTTCGACGGGAAGAAGAGAAGCGTGTGTTACGCTTCGTGCCACGTGCGGAATACGCCAAACACCACACGCGCGTTCCCTTAACCGTGCATTCATGGTGCCTCGGTGAAATAAACAACCTGCGACTGTTACTCGTGCCACTATTTTTCTTTTTATTTCTTTTATTATTTCTTTTTTTTAACGTCGCATCGACAGCTAGGTTTTTATTAGCGACGACTGTGTCCATCTTTAGATCTCATGTGTTTGTCACTCTGATGAATTTCAGTAAGTTGTCTCTGTTTTGTTCTGATCTGGACAGTTCCTTAAACCTTTCGCTACTACGGGCGACGCTCGCCACGAATCGACTTCTGCAAAGCTCGGTAAAAATTTATTTTTCCACGTAAGATCACCTTTTTCCAATATTGTGCCATCAGTTACGCTGTAAATAAACACAGTCGTCTTTGCCACAGTAGCTATCGATGAAACAGGGACGATATCAGCCTCTTATGTCACGACGAAGACCAGTCGATAGATTATACGCATCCAGGCAGCGTTATCGCTAGATTGCAGATTTTTATGTAAACTCATATTTTTAAGAATATAGAATGAAAAATAAAACTTCGGTAGAAAATTGCTTCGCTTATCAGGTGTTACAAAAAGCGCTATAATTTAGATATTTTTTCATACTACGTTTCATAATACTTTCTGTGCAATAATAACCCTTTGCCCTCCGTTATATTTATATTTCCATCAATTAATTTTTTTTTATTTTAAGACAAAGCAAACCAACCGAATAAATAAAAAATCGTACGCCTTCGTAACTTCTTTTTCTTTCCAAAGCAACAATTTAAGTTTTCATAATAATTCCTCTGAAACTTAAAAAAAGTTTACAAGTATGGAAGATTAAATTTCCTATAAATCCATAAAAATTCGCAATCTAGTTATCATCGTGGTGTAGTCAGCCCATCTTTGGTTCAACCAACGAGAGAATCACCACGCGCACACCTTCTTCCAGCGAACCTGAATATAACCTGTCTGCATCGTGAAAAGATCCACGGAAATCCTAACAGAGCGCCGCTTTTATGCGCAGACCACGCTGTTTCGGAGATTAATCGCAATTCACCGGGGACGCGTTTCGCCACGGCTTGCTGCAACCCCCTTTGACGAATGAGCGTGCAATTTCGACGTCGATGTTGTTTATGCGCCTGGAGAATGGGGAGTGAAGAACAATTTTCGGAGGATCGTAATGGCCGTGCGTTTTGGAGGAAATTGCATTGGATGATAGGAAGCATTGTGGCAACTTCATTGAAAGGTTCATTTTCTTTTTGGTGTTCTTGGGGAGGTTTTTATTGGAGCAACGAAGGGGAGAATCTTGGGAATATCTTTAGAGAAGGTGGATTTTTATTTCGCTTCCAGAGTGTTTCGTATCGGGAAAACCTTCTTCGAAAGCTTCTTTCTTTCGGGGACTGATTTTTTGTTTGACTCCTTTTTCGGGTGCTTTGCATTGGAAGGTTGAGTTGGGGTGTTTTTGGGGTAAATGTGTGGATTGTTCGTTCGATAGTTTTTTTTATTATAACTTACGAATGAATTTTAGAAGTCTGCTGTACTTTATCGTAAGATAAATGAAGGAAGATAGAGTTCTAAATCGAGAAACAAAATATGATTAACATTAGAGCTATCGACGATTGAGGTATATTAATTTGTACCACAGAGAATTCAAATGATACGTACACGAAAAAATTGGTAATGCAGAGGAACTAGACATTTGTTAATATCTTTTACAGAAAACCACAGGAGATCTTAAAAAATGTAACCTTGTAAATTTATACAATTTTTATGAAAAATCAGAGGCAAGTGATTCTAGAGTTAACCCTTTGCACTCGTAAACTTTTTTAGGTTCCAAAGGAGTATTGTGAAAACTTAGAGTGTTCTTTTGGAAAGAAAAATAGAAAATTATAAATATTTACGATTTCTTATTTATCTGGTTAATTTATTTTTACTTTTAAATAAAAGAAGCGTTTGAATCGATAACGCCCCACCAATTTCAAATCTACACGATGAAATTAATTTATTACAAGTCCCAAGTATTCGGATTTATTTTGACGTATTACAAGATACGATTCATTTGCATGCGACCGAAAAACCGGAACACGGAAGCATCGCAAACATTGTTTCCATCCGGATGCAAAATTGCGGTTCGATGCGGGCTGAAGCGTACTTCGATCATGTAAATACACCTCGGATCGTTTCCTTTTCGAAAGCTCGAAATGTTTCATGGAAGTCGGTCGAGTGCGATTCTGTTTTATTTGCTCTTTCGAAATTCCGGTACGCGACAACAATGCTCTGGCCCACGACCAGCTATTTGCGCTCGAGTTTTTAACAACCTTTCGAATACCTGTCCTCCTACGTATCCTCGTTCTTGCTGAGATCATTCCTGACCTTCGATCGGTCTAGAAATCGAAAATTCAGAGCAAAGAGAGCACAAATAGCCTGTACAAATACATTAAATTTCATTCTGCATTCTACAAAAAAATGATTTCGTGTAAAATTATTTCACTGGAAATGTTCAATAAAATTGCATAAACTACGTCAATCTGTTAATTTCGAAATATTATTCACCGAGACTTCGATAGAAAAAAAAGTATCGTAAAATTATAAAAATTAACACATACTTATTCTGGAATTAATTAAAAATCAACTTTGTGCGAACGAATATTAAAAAATTAAAAACTTTGATTTCCCTATCCGTTCCGCAATTTAATTCAATTTTTTAATCAGGAGCAAACACTTTTCGCGACTTTTCAATATTTTTGCAACGCGTCAATGGTCCTCGGCGACTCTTTTATCTCTCGACATTGACACGCTTAACTTACGTTACAGCTCTCCTTGATTTTCCCCGTGAAAACTCGAGAACAAGGTGAACGAAAATAAAAAAGAAAGATTTCTCTCGTGCCATTAAGCATTATCGAACGTCGCGTGTTCGGTTGATTAAATCTGCCGCGAGTATGCCAACAGTGGCGCGCCGTGAAGAAAGAAATCATTACAAAGGAAAAAGGATTTGCCATCGTGGTTTATTCCCACGAGGAGAAACAAATGGGACATGAAAGATGGAAAAAATGGGAGGGGGAAAAGGATCACGAGGATACCCGCGCCTGCAACCGAGAGAATGGAAACGGAAGAGATGAGAAACGAGGGAAGCTGATCGAAAAAATAGCTTCATAGATAAATGATGATGAACCGATATAGAATTTAATGGAGAAAAATTTTTACGGATCAAGAAAGAAATCGTTGGATGCAAATCTTAAAAGTGTATTTAAATAGTTTCAACCCTTACGCGGAATATTATTTTTTTCCCGTTATCGATATTACGATAAAAATCGACAAAGTGGAATACAAAAGTGGAATGATTTTTAACAATCACATAAATTGAAACATGGACGCGAATTTATCGTAGATTAAAAAAAAAAATTCTACGTTACTGAACGCGGTAACTACTTTAGTCCTAACGCTGCCATACGTGCATCGTAACAAGCTGCCCAAAAGGCACCCCCGAGATCCGACTATCGTTTCGCAATTTCCTCAACCCATTTACCTCGAAAACAGATGGCCAGTTACCCCCACGTGAAACATGAATCTTAAACAACTTTTCGGCTGGCGTGGGCCAGCCAGCTAAAATATTACACCAACATTCTCAAACCTGTCACTTTGCACGAGAAGCAAAAAGATAAAAAAGAATCCCGCTACTACTAAAACTGTCAAAACGATCAGATGACCGGTTGGTAATTTTTCAAAGAAAATTCATTCAGTTTTAATGCCGCATTTTAGAGTATTTTATGTGACTTTCTGTCAAATATACAAGTTCAAGATTTGGTTCCATTGCATTACGTGTTTCTTCCAATACCTATTATTGTGATTTTTGTGGCACAAACAAGTATACTTTAATACTAAAATAATTAGAAATCTTCCATATAAATTTGATAAATTTTTAACGGTACAGTTTCGAATATTTTCCGTGATTTTCTGTAAATTATGCAATTGAAGATTTGCTTTTCTTGCATTACGTATTTTTTCCAATATCTATTATTGTGATTTCTGTGGCACAAGCAAGTATACTTTAATACTAAAATAATTAGTAATCTTTCATAGAAATTTTATAAATTTTTAACGGTACAGTTTCGAATATTTTCCCTGATTTCCTATAAAACATGCAATTAAAGATTCATTACCCTCTGACCATGTATTTTTTCCAATATCTATTATTATAATTTTTCTCAACCACAAACAGATACACTTTAACCATCGATAGGTCCAATATTAAGACTTCAACCCTCCTTTATAAACTTCTCAGAGTAAACAAAAAAAAGAGAAAAAGAAGAAAGTAAAAGCAAACATAGTACGTCGAAAATGGGATAAAAATTCACGAGAAAGCCCGGAGAAACGATACTGTTACTAGCTTCAGAAACATCGAAGCGATCGAAAACCACGATTGCAAGCGGAAGTAGATCCAAGAAGAAAGAGAGCTCCATCGTCGCGATAAAGGGCGTCGTGGCCGTACGGGAAGAGGCTGTTGGAAAAGAAAAAGGGCTGATCGGTGACCAGCTGGAATGGAGCCGAGGGAACAACATCGCGGGATGAGCAAGAACGACGTTACGCGGTAAAAAGGAGCCGGAATGCGAATTGGGAGAGGAGGACTCGGTTGTTTTGGCGAAGGTTATTTTCCGGATGGACGGCCTCGTCTACTTCGCTATACATCGGGGAGAAATCTCCCTCTCTTGTTTAAGGAGACGTTTTTTTTTGCCGGCTGCAGGACCACCGCTTCGGTACTTGACTTCCCTGGACATTTATTAGACAAACATTCGCCAGCATCTTTTTTTCCCGACCGCGTGTTTTTTTTTTTTT
>SMSQ01025892.1:380486-427625 GCA_019453375.1 Ctenoplectra terminalis | reverse complement strand
TATTGGATCAATAGCTTTTACATTCCACAATTTATCGATGCGCATCGTTTCGCCAAGTTACAACTATTTTTGTACATTTTCTGCAAGTTAAATGTAGCTCATAAACTTGTAAAAAAAAATAAATTTTCGAATAACGTACATCGGGAGGTGAGTGTAATTAATTTCAAGATAAAATTTGAAAAAAAAAAGTCAACGTTTTGGGAAGAAATGTATTTGCGCGCAGATAACGCGCTCCAATTTCGAAAGCGTCACACTCGTATCGTTTATCGCGAGGAAAGCTTTTGACAAGCCCATTAATTATAAACAAAATGTAATAAAACGAACTTGTAACTCAGACACAGTGATAAATTGAACTACACGCATCAATTCGCCTCGAATAACTGCAATGATTGTCATCGTGACCATAAAACTGAAACACGGAAATCCATGTCGCTGTTCGCGCATTTTGCTAACGAAAAACTTTAATAAATTACGTGCAAATTTGATACTTTCGTTTTAACGTTTCAAAGAATCTTTTTTATCAGTTAATTAGAGGAACAAATTTCGCAAACTAGACGACAAGAATACCATGTATCTAATAAATAATACTTTTAATTCATATTCTCGATCAAGCTGTGACTTTACACTCCTTGAATTATATTTTGAGTATTGAACTCTCCACTTCCAACAAATCAAACTTCAGATCTTCTCGTCGACCAATCCACGAATAACGTTTCGTAAAAAAACATATTTTTAAAGCACACCGTTATCAAGGGTGGTTAAGACGTTAAGCGCTACGCCAATTTTGCTGGATCTTCCATTAGGCTCTGTGCTGCGATACGCTTTCAAAAATAATTGGTCGATAAATATCCAACAATTTAAAAAGAAAATTATAAAAGCCTGCAGATGAAAGTCGTATCTTTGTTTAACATATCAAAATATAAACATATGTAGGTACAGAATGTATTTCTGTGTGTGTGAGAGAGAGAGAGAGACTCCTCATAAAACCTAGGCCTCAAGTTTTCCGCCATACCAATGCGATGGAAAAGAATATAAAAGAACCAAAGAAACATAGTTTGAAGTCAGTTTTTAAACCAATCATTGTAAAAAGCAATTCAATATACACTACTATTCCTACACACATAACGCTCATTAACCCTCTGCGGCCCGACCCACTTTCAACACTTTAACTTAACTATTATAGTTCATGTTCAATAATATACTTTTAAAAACTGTCAATAATTTGGCTGAATTTTCGCATTTTCATTACCAATAAAATATCTAGATAGAAAATTTTCCATCAAATAACATTTTAATGTAACAGAATATGTTTCGTATCCCAAAACTGAAAACAGTGGAACAAAGTAAAATGTCGAGTCTGGCTCGCCATAAGACCGCAAAGGGTTAACGAATCGTAAGATATTTTTTTTAATTGACACCGTTGTCCCTCAGAAATCGACCACGTATAAAAATTCAGCGTCGGTTCACAGGGACCAATCTAGCGCTCAACGCGTTAACTATCAGCCACAGAAATTTCATGCGGGGTCCGCGTTATCCGTGGAAAGTTAGCGTGCAGAAATGCGGTCGTGAAAACGCGATACGCAAGCACTCGTGTGGGCAAAACAGCAAATCGGCCGGTCTCCCCTCCTTCGTTGGTGAACGCTTTCCCAAGCGACGTGCATCGACGAGTATCCAGTGTCGTGGCGGCGGCGGCGGCGGCGTCGAATAAATTTGCATTCGCCGGGATTTCAATTCGCTTCGACCGCGGCTAATTCGAATGATAATACGGGTTCGAGCGGATACGCGGGCCGGTCTCGTAGGCAGCGAACGACCAAGGCTGGCCGAGGAAAGCGGCGCGCGTCAAGCGCATGCAAATCCCTGATTACAAATTAAAATTGTCTCCCTCGAGGGAGCGAGGCCTGTGACGAGGGCTCGAAGAACGAGGAGCGACCGGAGGTTGGTATTTCGTTTTAGAAAATTTAAATTCAAATCCGTCGGGACGCGCTAGCGGTTACGCACGCGTGTATATGGTGATGACGCGTGACCACGACAGGGGCCATCGTGAAACGCGGAATGCAAATGGCGAGAGGTTCGAAACAGACGAAAAACGTGGAGAGAAAAACGCATCTCCAGTGAAATATGCGACGTGACTCTAGTTTTTGTTTCTCTGATATTCTGTTCATTTTTTGTTTTCATATTTTGAATTTATTCTACCTTTTCTTTGTGGTTGGTTATTGACGGTCTATTCATTCCAGTAAAAATCAAGCTTTTTTTTCCTTACAAATGTTTTAAGCGTGACTTTCTAACCATTTCTTTGGAATCGCTGATTTTACCATTTTTCTCTTTTTTTGTCACAATTTTAAAGAACATCAATTTTTACACATTTAACAATTTATATACGAATTTCAATTAATTCTGCTGCATTTTAACGTTGGTTTCATTTTAAAAATGAACCATTTCTCCAGTCTTGGCGCGCTTCTAAAATAAACTTCCACGTTGGGCGCAGTTATCCTATATAATTTTTTTTTTTTCTCTTTAATAAATGTGCGTGTGTCGGTGCACGCAGTGCACCGATTTCATGCACGCCTGATAACCGAAAATGTAATCTAGATTTCATTACCATAAACTCGACCCTCTCCTCCGGCCACCACCCCTTTCTCTATTCGTGCGCTGCTCTTTACGAGAGAGATTCTATCATTTGCGCGGTAATGCAACCGCCAAGTCTGGATAATACCGTGGTTTTCCCTGTTTCTCTCGTTCCCTTCTTTTAGCCGCCTCGGACCGACGAAATAGAGGATTTTCATGCTAATACCGAAACGCTACTGGAACACCAAGTCGCCCCGGAAATATGGCTGGAACGAATTAGCCAGCGAATAAGTCCCGTTCGCCGCCTCAAATTTATTCTTTTTCCCTGTGAATTTGGTTCGCCAAGAGGCGGGCGTCGAATAATTTCATTAAAGCGACCGGGACGTTGACGAGAACTAATACCGGCCGGTAAAAATCGCGTTAACGGTGCGTTAATGTTGCGTTACGGCCTGGGCTAATGCGGCTCGCGGGTACTGAGATTCTCGACGACCTTTGCTAATGTCTTGAAAGTGTACACTACGCGCAAAGCTTAGAAGCGGTAACATTTTTTCACAATTTTTTTTACAATTTTTTTTACCGTTTCTTAGTACAACGCAAGGAGTGGATTTCTTGGGTGGACTGGTCTTGTAACTTAATAATCTGTTCGTCTATCTTATAATAAAAATTGCGATAGCGTGACTGAATTGATTTGGCATAGATGGTATTCCGAAGACACGTACAGTGTTCATTTTTATTTAACACGATTCCACGTTCAGAAAATTTGTAAATAGAAAATCTTTCTGTTCTCTTATATAATTAAAAAGATACTGACTTCAAAAATGATTTCCATTTTCTCGGAATTTTTCTATATATTTCTAAGGACAAAATGAAATTCAATAATAGGAATAAACGACAGTATAAAAATATTAGCACCGGCACCAGCACGAATTTAAAATTAATATGCCAAAATTCACTATCTATTTTTTACGAGCCTCTCAAAAAAATATATACTTCTTTCTTAAAAAAAATAAGAAAACAAAAAAAATAGTATAATGGTAAAAATTAGTAAACCGAATTTCATAGAATTATTGGAACAAAAGATTCAATATCATATTTAACTACGGAAAAAATTTTTCAATGAAATAATTTTTACTCGAAACAGCCGGTCAGCAAAGTGTCAAAACTCATAAATTTCCAAGCACCTCACACATAACGAGATAAAAGGAAACAGAAAGGAAAAAAAAAGGAAGTGGAACCAATCGTCAAACCCTTCCCCAATATGGAACACCATCGCACAAGAAACAGGGGCAGTAAAACGGGCACCGTCATTCCACCTGCCTGGCCACGTTTCAGCAAATGGATATTACCAACAGGACTTATGTCCCTGCTACCAGAGACGTCGTTCATTTCTAAGGGAGACACAGCGGAAAGGAACCGCGTTGGAGGAAGCTAGGGGAAGATCGAACCGAGGGACGAGAGACAGAAAGAGGGTGGATGAAGGCACGAAAGCGTGGAACGAGGCGGGCTTAATGGAGCAGAAACGAATTTAAAAACCCTGGCCGTTCGACGGGAAGAAGAGAAGCGTGTGTTACGCTTCGTGCCACGTGCGGAATACGCCAAACACCACACGCGCGTTCCCTTAACCGTGCATTCATGGTGCCTCGGTGAAATAAACAACCTGCGACTGTTACTCGTGCCACTATTTTTCTTTTTATTTCTTTTATTATTTCTTTTTTTTAACGTCGCATCGACAGCTAGGTTTTTATTAGCGACGACTGTGTCCATCTTTAGATCTCATGTGTTTGTCACTCTGATGAATTTCAGTAAGTTGTCTCTGTTTTGTTCTGATCTGGACAGTTCCTTAAACCTTTCGCTACTACGGGCGACGCTCGCCACGAATCGACTTCTGCAAAGCTCGGTAAAAATTTATTTTTCCACGTAAGATCACCTTTTTCCAATATTGTGCCATCAGTTACGCTGTAAATAAACACAGTCGTCTTTGCCACAGTAGCTATCGATGAAACAGGGACGATATCAGCCTCTTATGTCACGACGAAGACCAGTCGATAGATTATACGCATCCAGGCAGCGTTATCGCTAGATTGCAGATTTTTATGTAAACTCATATTTTTAAGAATATAGAATGAAAAATAAAACTTCGGTAGAAAATTGCTTCGCTTATCAGGTGTTACAAAAAGCGCTATAATTTAGATATTTTTTCATACTACGTTTCATAATACTTTCTGTGCAATAATAACCCTTTGCCCTCCGTTATATTTATATTTCCATCAATTAATTTTTTTTTATTTTAAGACAAAACAAACCAACCAAATAAATAAAAAATCGTACGCCTTCGTAACTTCTTTTTCTTTCCAAAGCAACAATTTAAGTTTTCATAATAATTCCTCTGAAACTTAAAAAAAGTTTACAAGTATGGAAGATTAAATTTCCTATAAATCCATAAAAATTCGCAATCTAGTTATCATCGTGGTGTAGTCAGCCCATCTTTGGTTCAACCAACGAGAGAATCACCACGCGCACACCTTCTTCCAGCGAACCTGAATATAACCTGTCTGCATCGTGAAAAGATCCACGGAAATCCTAACAGAGCGCCGCTTTTATGCGCAGACCACGCTGTTTCGGAGATTAATCGCAATTCACCGGGGACGCGTTTCGCCACGGCTTGCTGCAACCCCCTTTGACGAATGAGCGTGCAATTTCGACGTCGATGTTGTTTATGCGCCTGGAGAATGGGGAGTGAAGAACAATTTTCGGAGGATCGTAATGGCCGTGCGTTTTGGAGGAAATTGCATTGGATGATAGGAAGCATTGTGGCAACTTCATTGAAAGGTTCATTTTCTTTTTGGTGTTCTTGGGGAGGTTTTTATTGGAGCAACGAAGGGGAGAATCTTGGGAATATCTTTAGAGAAGGTGGATTTTTATTTCGCTTCCAGAGTGTTTCGTATCGGGAAAACCTTCTTCGAAAGCTTCTTTCTTTCGGGGACTGATTTTTTGTTTGACTCCTTTTTCGGGTGCTTTGCATTGGAAGGTTGAGTTGGGGTGTTTTTGGGGTAAATGTGTGGATTGTTCGTTCGATAGTTTTTTTTATTATAACTTACGAATGAATTTTAGAAGTCTGCTGTACTTTATCGTAAGATAAATGAAGGAAGATAGAGTTCTAAATCGAGAAACAAAATATGATTAACATTAGAGCTATCGACGATTGAGGTATATTAATTTGTACCACAGAGAATTCAAATGATACGTACACGAAAAAATTGGTAATGCAGAGGAACTAGACATTTGTTAATATCTTTTACAGAAAACCACAGGAGATCTTAAAAAATGTAACCTTGTAAATTTATACAATTTTTATGAAAAATCAGAGGCAAGTGATTCTAGAGTTAACCCTTTGCACTCGTAAACTTTTTTAGGTTCCAAAGGAGTATTGTGAAAACTTAGAGTGTTCTTTTGGAAAGAAAAACAGAAAATTATAAATATTTACGATTTCTTATTTATCTGGTTAATTTATTTTTACTTTTAAATAAAAGAAGCGTTTGAATCGATAACGCCCCACCAATTTCAAATCTACACGATGAAATTAATTTATTACAAGTCCCAAGTATTCGGATTTATTTTGACGTATTACAAGATACGATTCATTTGCATGCGACCGAAAAACCGGAACACGGAAGCATCGCAAACATTGTTTCCATCCGGATGCAAAATTGCGGTTCGATGCGGGCTGAAGCGTACTTCGATCATGTAAATACACCTCGGATCGTTTCCTTTTCGAAAGCTCGAAATGTTTCATGGAAGTCGGTCGAGTGCGATTCTGTTTTATTTGCTCTTTCGAAATTCCGGTACGCGACAACAATGCTCTGGCCCGCGACCAGCTATTTGCGCTCGAGTTTTTAACAACCTTTCGAATACCTGTCCTCCTACGTATCCTCGTTCTTGCTGAGATCATTCCTGACCTTCGATCGGTCTAGAAATCGAAAATTCAGAGCAAAGAGAGCACAAATAGCCTGTACAAATACATTAAATTTCATTCTGCATTCTACAAAAAAATGATTTCGTGTAAAATTATTTCACTGGAAATGTTCAATAAAATTGCATAAACTACGTCAATCTGTTAATTTCGAAATATTATTCACCGAGACTTCGATAGAAAAAAAAGTATCGTAAAATTATAAAAATTAACACATACTTATTCTGGAATTAATTAAAAATCAACTTTGTGCGAACGAATATTAAAAAATTAAAAACTTTGATTTCCCTATCCGTTCCGCAATTTAATTCAATTTTTTAATCAGGAGCAAACACTTTTCGCGACTTTTCAATATTTTTGCAACGCGTCAATGGTCCTCGGCGACTCTTTTATCTCTCGACATTGACACGCTTAACTTACGTTACAGCTCTCCTTGATTTTCCCCGTGAAAACTCGAGAACAAGGTGAACGAAAATAAAAAAGAAAGATTTCTCTCGTGCCATTAAGCATTATCGAACGTCGCGTGTTCGGTTGATTAAATCTGCCGCGAGTATGCCAACAGTGGCGCGCCGTGAAGAAAGAAATCATTACAAAGGAAAAAGGATTTGCCATCGTGGTTTATTCCCACGAGGAGAAACAAATGGGACATGAAAGATGGAAAAAATGGGAGGGGGAAAAGGATCACGAGGATACCCGCGCCTGCAACCGAGAGAATGGAAACGGAAGAGATGAGAAACGAGGGAAGCTGATCGAAAAAATAGCTTCATAGATAAATGATGATGAACCGATATAGAATTTAATGGAGAAAAATTTTTACGGATCAAGAAAGAAATCGTTGGATGCAAATCTTAAAAGTGTATTTAAATAGTTTCAACCCTTACGCGGAATATTATTTTTTTCCCGTTATCGATATTACGATAAAAATCGACAAAGTGGAATACAAAAGTGGAATGATTTTTAACAATCACATAAATTGAAACATGGACGCGAATTTATCGTAGATTAAAAAAAAAAATTCTACGTTACTGAACGCGGTAAGTACTTTAGTCCTAACGCTGCCATACGTGCATCGTAACAAGCTGCCCAAAAGGCACCCCCGAGATCCGACTATCGTTTCGCAATTTCCTCAACCCATTTACCTCGAAAACAGATGGCCAGTTACCCCCACGTGAAACATGAATCTTAAACAACTTTTCGGCTGGCGTGGGCCAGCCAGCTAAAATATTACACCAACATTCTCAAACCTGTCACTTTGCACGAGAAGCAAAAAGATAAAAAAGAATCCCGCTACTACTAAAACTGTCAAAACGATCAGATGACCGGTTGGTAATTTTTCAAAGAAAATTCATTCAGTTTTAATGCCGCATTTTAGAGTATTTTATGTGACTTTCTGTCAAATATACAAGTTCAAGATTTGGTTCCATTGCATTACGTGTTTCTTCCAATACCTATTATTGTGATTTTTGTGGCACAAACAGGTATACTTTAATACTAAAATAATTAGAAATCTTCCATATAAATTTGATAAATTTTTAACGGTACAGTTTCGAATATTTTCCGTGATTTTCTGTAAATTATGCAATTGAAGATTTGCTTTTCTTGCATTACGTATTTTTTCCAATATCTATTATTGTGATTTCTGTGGCACAAGCAAGTATACTTTAATACTAAAATAATTAGTAATCTTTCATAGAAATTTTATAAATTTTTAACGGTACAGTTTCGAATATTTTCCCTGATTTCCTATAAAACATGCAATTAAAGATTCATTACCCTCTGACCATGTATTTTTTCCAATATCTATTATTATAATTTTTCTCAACCACAAACAGATACACTTTAACCATCGATAGGTCCAATATTAAGACTTCAACCCTCCTTTATAAACTTCTCAGAGTAAACAAAAAAAAGAGAAAAAGAAGAAAGTAAAAGCAAACATAGTACGTCGAAAATGGGATAAAAATTCACGAGAAAGCCCGGAGAAACGATACTGTTACTAGCTTCAGAAACATCGAAGCGATCGAAAGCCACGATTGCAAGCGGAAGTAGATCCAAGAAGAAAGAGAGCTCCATCGTCGCGATAAAGGGCGTCGTGGCCGTACGGGAAGAGGCTGTTGGAAAAGAAAAAGGGCTGATCGGTGACCAGCTGGAATGGAGCCGAGGGAACAACATCGCGGGATGAGCAAGAACGACGTTACGCGGTAAAAAGGAGCCGGAATGCGAATTGGGAGAGGAGGACTCGGTTGTTTTGGCGAAGGTTATTTTCCGGATGGACGGCCTCGTCTACTTCGCTATACATCGGGGAGAAATCTCCCTCTCTTGTTTAAGGAGACGTTTTTTTTTGCCGGCTGCAGGACCACCGCTTCGGTACTTGACTTCCCTGGACATTTATTAGACAAACATTCGCCAGCATCTTTTTTTCCCGACCGCGTGTTTTTTTTTTTTTTACTTTGATACAACCGGGATACCTTGTTACGCGGTACCGTTACACCGTGGAAAATTCAGAACGGATCTGAATCTCGTGTTACGAACGTCTGTTTGCTCGGTGCTCGTTGTTTAATACGTGGATGTTGGTGAATAATGTTTTCGAGCAACAATGCTGTTCTGTTTTATCAAACGGGAGAATAAAGTAAGATTAATGAACACGAGAGGATTAGGGAAAAATAAACAAGCTTTTGCAGTGTTTTTTTTAAACATTGAAGGTTTTCCTTTCCTTCTCTTGGACCGAATCAAATTTCTAGCAGTATAAACAAGTATCTTGTAAAACTTTTTTAACGCTACATCTACCGATGATTAAAATATACTTATTTATCAGATTGGTTAATAAGTTCGCACAGTTTTCGGAGATGATTGTCTTGAAGCGCTTTAAAATGCAACTAAATTTAATTCAATTCTTAAAAATAAAAGGTGACTTAGCAGTTCGAGTGGAAAATATATTATGGAGTAAGAATATTTCTTTTTACGATAAAAAAAAAAATCGCGTTTTATTCACATGTTAAAAACACGCACGAACTTCTTGCCCAACCTAATATATTAAAATATACTAAAGAAATCAAGACGAAGGATGAATGAAAAAATACACGTTTCAAGGGAGACGAATCTTTGTACATATTTTTTACAGAAAATCTCGGGAAATTCCTCAAAACATATCGGAATAAATTTATAAAGTTTCTACAAGGAATTACGAATTGGTTATTTCGACCAGTTTGATAGTTCCAGTGTTACATAAATTTTGAAAAGCGTCAGGAAGCTTCTCGACGGGGCCATATCGCATGCTCTGAGATCAAGACGTAGAAGGAGGATAAATCGAGCGAATCGTCCCGCGGGAAAAACGTCAAATGACGACACGGAGGAGGAAATTAGGGTCGTTAGGACGCGTGTCCTACTTTCAGAGGGAATCCAGCAACGAGGTTTTTGCATGGCCAGCCAACTCGACCCAGAAAAGGGAACGAACCTATTGGATCGACCAAGAAATGTCTTTAAAAAAAAAAGTGTTGCGCTAGTTTAACACTTTATTTTGCAATTTTTCTAGTTTTCATACGTGTTAAACATAATCACGTTCAAATAATAGTAAATTAAAGACTAATTAAAATCATCCAGATTTTGTCAAGAAAAGTCATCCTTTCCACGAAAATGTAGAGGATTCAAAGGCCGGGAAAATTCATGGAAATTATAGAAACCACAGGTGGAATTTTGAAAGCGATGAGATTCACGTGCTCCCAAAATCTTGGATTTTTTTTTATCCAAAAAATTTGTAACTTGTAAAAAACTTATAATTTGAATTTTTTCCCGTAAACTACAGAGTTACGGATTAAAAAAAAAATCCACGTCTCCAATGGGTTAAGTTTGATCGAGACGAATCCACCTTACGTTTCTTACGTTTGATCTATCATTTGTAGCACGAACGTGACACCATAAGACAAGAGGTTAATGCCAAGTCGTTACACGCTCGAGAGCAGAACAGTCCCACGCATCGGTCGGGCGAAAGTTGTGCGCGATAGATCCCTCGTCGAGACGTTTCATCATCCGCAAGTTTCTCCATTAATATGTCGTTCGAAGTTACGTTGCTCGACGATACGCAGCGTTCAAGCGTGCAACGATACGGTGTATCGCAATGGGACACCGTGAGCGTGAATAATGCTGTTTGTCGAGAAAACATTGAACGCAACGCGAACGACATTCGTGCGCCGTGAAACGTGACACGAAATCGCTTCTGCGGAAGCAAGTGAATGGACGGAACGATATTTCCGTGACCATGATGAGCTTTAAGGTTTCTGGAAGAAATTTAGCCCGAGCTTTGGTTGATCTCTGAGGAAATTATATAAGCGGGTTGTTAAGTGATAAACATTGTTAAAAATAGATTAGGTTGAAGATTGTATGGCGAATGGGGGATTTATGTTGGGCATAAAGACATCGACGCGGTGGTCTTGGGTAGTTGAGTTTACTGTATGTTATTTAGACTCGAGTCATCGGAAAATCGAAAGTTTGAGGTTTCTTGTCGATGCAACAATGGTGGAATTAATAAACTTTAAGAAACTGTCGCACGGTATATTAGCGTACCATTACGTACTAATCTGTATCTGTTCAATTAAGATACAATCTGTAATATTACTCTGTAACTCTTAGAGATAAGAATATCGTAAATTTGATTGGCGTTTAAACTAAAAAACTGTAAGTAAATACATCTATGGATCTATAATATTCAGTGTACTGCTAAAAACAGATGAGAAACGGAACATTTCTTAACCTACACGAGATCGAGTCATCTCACTTGGAATTACCCCAAGTATAATTATAATAAATTTCCAACGTAGGATTTAGAAAGAAAAATGAAATTATTAAACGGTTAAAAACTCGACAACACTGTGGTATCATAATAAAAGATTATACGTTTATTTTAGAAAAACATAAAAATAGATATACAATAAAACAAAAATAGTTCGACACTAAGATAGCCTGCAGTGAGAGAAAGACGCATTTTTGCGACATTTGTCTCGAGAAATAGAGAATGCATTTTGAAGAGGACCCATCTAAAATATCGCAGGAAGCAAAACTACCGAGCTTAAGATTCGACATTAGGTCTTGTGTAATGTAAAAGCACACGGAAAGTTGAAATAAAATAATTATATTGTACGCGATTCGAGTCGCTCCATCGATCCAAGCGGTGAGAGTCATCTCTCGAGTGCAAAGGGTTAATATATCTGGCCGCATAGCCCGGAAAAATTCCCACAGACCCATAAACGATCCTTCCACGTGTAATTAAAACATACCAACCAGTCGCAACGATACCGTTGCCGAAAGACAATCAATTTCACCACGCATCCCACCTTCACCGACACAATGGCCGCCCGAAACAAGGCTCCAATTAGGAAATTAAGTTTGCATCGGCGGAACCCGCGCGAGGCAGCACGCGCTGACTCGACGCGCAGCTTCTAACAATAAATCACGGATTCACTTTCCCCGCTGCCTATCTAATGGCAACAATTGTCCGAAATAACGCGATTACACGGCGAGGCGATGATTTATTATTAGTCGATGCGTCAGGGCATTCCATTAGGAGCGTTAGTCAGCGAGGAACACTTCCCCCGTTTCAAACGGAGACTGCACAAACAATTAAGAGGGAGACGATCGTTGGATGATAATCGTAAACGAGAACTGCTAGCCTCGGGAACAGATGGACGGCAAGACGTTCGTTTAATTTCCATTGGCCCACGCGGTACCGTGTATTTTCGTAGCCGGTTTTCACGTGCCAAGGACCGTGAAGGCTCGTCGCTCGCGTTCGTGTCCAACAGGAGAAACGGACAGCTCAGGAATCCGTTCGATTCGATTCGTGTCTCGATGCTGATGGTTTGGCGAGATGCAAACATTTTGTACGTTTGGAGACATTGTTTGGCTCTTGTTGTCGCGCAGCGAGATTTGTATGATAGGTCTGTCTGATTATGAAGAGCACGACTGATCGCGCGGTGCTGATTTTTGTATATTATAGCCAGTCACGAGAGAGTTCGACGCGTCGCGCGGTGACGTCTTTGTATACACTAATGTTGAATTGATCATCGTCCCTTGGGTTTAACCGTAAACCGTTTTGGGGCCTGCTGCTGCCAATGTGCGTACAGCGTTGAGGAAAGCGAGAAAAGCCCGAGGAACGAACAACCGTGGGCCCGCGAGCCACATATCTATAAAAAGTTAGTCTTAAACTGAACGCAGGGTTGAAAAGTCGTATCACACTCTTGCCTTCCCTTTCAAAATTATATCAGTGTTTCCATTTTAATCGTTCTATTTATTTTTATATCTCATCCTTCTAATATAACGACTACCTATATTTGAAACGAGACATCTCAATGTAATTTTTATCACATTATTTCTCTCTTGCACTCATGCAAAGATCACGCTTCTATGTCAATCATATAAATTTATACTGATTCTACTTAGGTGTGTTAACATTATAATCTTGATATGATCTTTTCGATCCGATTCCAGTAGGTGGTCAGAAACTTGTTTCGTTGTAAGAATTTGGTAATTTTCGGGTGATTGTGGTAGTTTACGATTATGGTAGTTCGAGTGATAGTATGATGGTCAATTGCTCGAACGAGAAATCGAATGGGAGCGTGCGAATCATCGGTGCGAGGATCAGACCGGTGAAACGCGTGTATCGCGAAGAGTAAAAGTTTGGTACAAGGAAACGGACGAAAGTGAAGTATAAGAATAAAGTTTATGCGAGGGTGATGACAGATTCGTCTAGCCAGAAAGAAAATTAAAAGAGAATTACGACAGTGAGAAAGGAAAATTGTATTCTTGAAGAAATAAATTACTCTTTTCTGAGAGGCAAAAAAATTAGATGATTGTTCTTTCCTGGTAGTTTCTTATTGATAGAACTTGAAAATTCTGAAGGAAAGATGAACTTTTTTAATGTCACCGTGACTCGTCTGATAGTACTTCCATTTCTACCGAGTACTCGACAGTTTAACGATTGTGTATTCTTGGATTTGTTCGAAGAGTTCGGCTGTACGATATTCTTAGTCGCGTTCAAAAGCAACTGCTTCTACGTTGCGACGATTATCGCTGCGCTCCCACTAACTTAATACTGGGAGGGCTAGTTCTATAAGATGGTGTTTCAGGATGATGGGCGAAGAAGTCCACTCCGATACGTTATATATTATTTAATGTATAGTTGATGCTGAGTTGTACAAGTTGCTGGTGTTTCGATGTATCTTGGTGTTTTGTGTTTCTACTTTGATGGTGTGATGGTAACAGTAATATTAATTAATGTGATGTTGTGGTGATATTTATATGCTAAAGTATGTGGTGCTGAATGTTGATTGGTGGAAGTTGGAAGGGAAAGGGTAACAAGGAATCGGACATGAAGGTGGCTAATTGGTCAGAGGAATACGGCGATGGAGGGAGAAGGTGAGGGTGGAAGGAGTTTGAGTTAACGGGATATGGAGGAAAAACCCGGGAAGTAAGGAAAGTGACGAGGCTGAGGAGTTCGGTCTAGGATTTTATGGTAGGGCTGAGCTAATTGGTTTATGGTGGTTGATTGTTCGGTGATGCGACCGAACATCGGCGATGATGAAAGGAATATTAATTGGTCTCTGTAATTTTAGTTCTCTTTCTCTCTGATTTAAAACATTTTATCCTTTTCGCATTTTTAAAAGTATTTTTTTTTTTTCAATTAATAATCATATTAAATGATTATTAACGCGCCGTAAATACGTGCATAAATAATTCCTTGTATCTCGTTACAACCTCGCCGCGAAACCTGTAATTTTGTTACGAAAATGGCACCGATGCAACCCAGAATTCAAGATAATTCACACCGTGATGCAGCAAAGTGAACAAAAAAAAAGAAAGAAAAAAGAATCACGCAATACGGTGATTAATTTAATCGCAAAGGAAAATTAAATTTCGGCTTGCGTGACTCTCGAAACGACGCCGTAACGCAGCAAGCAAACACGACGCGTTTAATGGGGCGCCGGTAAAATTGAAATATAATCGAGACTGTAATTAAGGCGGTGTTTGCGCCGTTAATATTAAACGCACCAGCGTTCGAGCGCATTATCGTAAAATCTGACCGATCTCCAAACCAATCTCGTATTCGTTTTTCAGAAAACAAACGGGCAAAAAACAGGTGTAACTCGTGTACGAGCTTCAAAAGTAGTAAATGTGAACAGTTTCTCATCTTTAACACCTTCCACAAGTTTCATAATTTTCTGCGAAAAATGTGAATAAAATCTTCTACTCAGCATTTTTTCAAATATTTATCATCTGGATGTCTTTCGTATAAATTAGTATAAATTATTAGACAGTTTTAGTATTAAATACGCTCCTTCAAATATCTTCCTTTCGCCTTTCAAAGGCGTTAACAAAGTTAACAGCTGTTAATTGCGACCAAAAAATTCTGAAAAAATGATTGAAAAAGTGTCATAAGAATATCCATTTCTAAATTTTGTAAAAGAATTACCGATAAAAAAAAGTAGCATAAGATAGAAAATATTGAAACAATAAATCTCTCTGTGTTAAATATAGAATTTCCAAAGCTCGAACTAATTTTGATATATCGTCTATGAAGCTTACAAATTTTTGTTAATATTTCTTATATTATAATGGAAACTGTACTCGATTGATTTAAAGTGTAACAAAAGTCTCTTTTAGAAACTGCAATTCGAATTGATATGATATCCAGTAAAAATGACACCAAGTACAGGTACACAATTTAAATTTGATCTTCCAGTTTCAAGAAACAAAGCACAAACGGCCAAGCTTATGATTAATGGTAAGTATCTTGTAATTACACGTAAAATATGCCACAGATAAAGCTGAACGCACGGGACCGCAACGACAGTCCAGGGAATTACGCAGACAACAATAAGTACAAAGTACATTCGTTTTATCAAATCTGAATTACCAGCTACGAGTAACCTTTCTGTGTTATCGCGAATATTATTCATCGTAAAGATCTGACATAACCGGTTACTTTGTGTTGATCGCGCCACTAAGCAGACATCAAACAAGTATTTAACATCTTGTTAGTTCCACGCGAATACAAATTATTTAGACGAAACTGGTTGGTTGAAGTTAAATTTAAAGCTTTCGATTTAAACCAACCAGGACTTGCAATTAATCTGGCTTTGCTTGTGATTTATTCCTCACAGTTTGGAAATAACACGAAACTAGAAAAAATAGCGTAGACGGCCGTGAAGAACGATGAAATTTGTTGGAACGTTCATTATCGATCGGTAGACTACGGATTTTTAGCAAACTCGTATCTTCGATTGCTAAAATTTTACTAATAATAATTTATTAACAACTGGAAAATAAAAAGTAGAAGATCGATAATGAAAATTATATTATCGATAATAACGTTGGATATTTTGTATATTTTTTCATATTGCAATCTGTACAATTCTGTAACTTTAATTTCCTATAAATACATAAAAATTCGCAGTCTAGCAATAAATCTTATAAGTAGACCGCGGATTTTTATATAAATTTATATTTTTAAAATGTAGTAAGAACAACAGAACTTGGATAGAAAATTATTTCATCAATCAGGTATAAAAAATGCTATAATTTGGATATTTTGTAAATTTTTCATGCATCCTATAATCCGTACAATTTTGTAACTTTAATTTCCCATAAATACATAAAAATACAGTCTAGTAATAAATCTCATAAGTAGACTGTGGATTTTTATATAAATTCATATTTTTAAAATATAGTAAGAACAACAGAACTTGGATAGAAAATTATTTCACCAATCAGGTATTAATAAAAAACGCTATAATTTGGATATTTTCTAAATTTTTCATATTACGTGTATTCCGTGCAATTTTGTAACTTTTTCTGTGAATACATAACAAATTCGTAATCCAAGGATCAATCTTCTAAGTAACCAATAATTCATCCGAGAAGAGTTTCGATAAAACTTGTTAAAACATGTATTTTTAACTACAACCATTCGAGACTCGTTCCGCCTACTATAAGCTAGACTAAAGTAAGCTACACCTGTTAAAAGAACCGCGTTCATTAATCACAGGACCGTCATAAGTATCCTTCGTTTACACTATTTTTGAGATAACACGCAATACCTACACCGATTCGCTCTCAGCAAGGAACCTTTCACTATCGACTCTTTTCCACGCGTAAATCGTTTTTCTGCTCGCGCAACAATGCGACCAGAGTGCCACCTTCGCAGAATGCAAAGTGTCACGTCATAAATAACGCCGGTATTATTTATGGACGCTGTGGCGACAATCGTAGAATCGAGAACAGGACATTCTTTCGCGAACAGAGAATGGAAAAATGAGCAAAAATTATGAGGGACAGCGACTGTGATACGGCAGTAAATTTTACTTCGCGATTCGAAAGGGAAGATAAATGATCTCGGAAAGGTTGAACTTCGAACGTGACTCTATTTACTATGATACTCTTGCTTTATTAATATTTAAGAGACGTCTCGATATAGGTTAAAAATATAACAAAAAAAAAAAAAAAAAGAAAATACTCATAATTCTTACGATACACGCGTACACTTGAACAGCTACGCTTCTTTTCAATCTTGTCCTCAAGATCAAGTAAAGAAATCTTCAATCTTAAATTTTAGCTATCAAATTTAAACTTCTGAATCCCAAATTTAAAATATATCCTTTCTACAAATTTTTACGAACCGTGAATCTATTCACTCTATCGAAGAACAAATGTACATGCTCGTTTCAAATGACGCCTGGCCTTCAAATGACAAGAGTATCCGATGAATTTTTTGTCAATTAATTAGAATTAGCAGCTGAAATGATAAAAGTGATTCTTTACAAAAATTTCACATATCACGATATATTTTGTAAAATTTTCCGTGACTCTTAAAAATACACCTAAACATTTGTCTCTTGTCTCTTGCATCGCGTATTTTTATCATACACCTTTTATTTTTTTGTTGCGAAAAGACACGCTAAATCGCCAATAGTTCCAATGCAAATCGCGCAAATAAGATTTAATTCCATTCGATTCAGCGCAACAAAGTCGGCGACATTAGCCGACTGCTTCCGTTCCATCGCGGTAATAAATCTCGCGTCTTCGAGATCGGATACCGAGGAAGAATCGGTCGTTCTCTTCTCTTTCCGAGCGCGCCGGCTGCAGTTCATTTTACGTGCCTCCTCGTGAGTTCGACGCGAGAGATAATATAGAGGACGAAGAACAGAGAGCTCTTCCCGTGGAAGAGGAAGCAACCGGAACGAGGTACCGAGAGAAAAAGGGAGAACGTAGGATTTCACCTTTGCGTCGATCGCAGCACCTGAGTCCATCCCGAGGGACACTCCAGTCACTACTGGACGAAACGGGTGACGATTTATGGAACCTGCAGCATCTAACGCTATTTATTAACTGTACAGGGCGATCGGAAAGCCATTTTGGAAAATTTAGTGGAAGTTTAACACCGGATCCATCAAAGTGGTCAAAAAGATCCATTCGTAATTTTTCAGAGAAATTTTATAAATTAACTACGGTGCTTTTCGAAGGATTTTCTGTGATTTTCTGTGGTTTTCTGTGGTTTTCTGTTAACACATTGACGACGGGACTTTGTTTCTATAAAACTTACTAGGGAATAAAGTTACGATCGAATAAATTCTTGGTAATATACTTTCGAGAATAAATTGTATTCTAAACATAGCTCTTAATTTAAAATTTGAACCGACCGAATAACTTTTTAAAAGCAATCTTAAGTATATCGTCGTTTCCTATTCTCACATTTTCAAGATCTGAAATACAAAACACGAGAAATCTCGTCACCCGTCCTCAATGTGTTAATGATATAAATAAAGGTTCGTCTCTTTTGAAGTATGTATTTCTTTTGTTTTTATTCCGATTGCTTCGGTAGATGTAAATATTTCACGTTTCGAAAGCTTTCAGAGTTAACAGTTCTGGTTTCTGTACAGATTTGACGAAACTGAAGAAATATTATGGATAGTTAATTAACCATTGGAAGTAATGATAATTAGAATCTTAGAAGATCGTGGTATTGTAATAGAAGGTCTCATAAATTTGGTACCTCTCCTCGAACGCAATTATTGGGTACACTGTTAGTTTTTAAGGAGTGGACGCTGAATAATTGAAACAATATTAACAATTCTGTATCTGACTTCTTACCGAACATAAATAAACGTTTTTATTCTCGACAAACTTACCGAACTAAGAAACACAAAATTTTCAGAAATAATTTTATTAACTGTACGCAATCCGCATTAAGTTGGACATTTTATCCCAACTGACTAACGTTTAATAAATTACTTTTAAAAGAGAAACATGAAAAATTCTTCACAGTGTATCACTGTAAATTTATAATACAAGAAACTGCAAACCAGTCATATTGACCGCCTTGATATTTATAAAATTAAATTAAAGATATACTCGGTCATATAATATAAGAACGACAAACATTTATCTATACGTATAACAAAAAATTATGAAATATCTCCAAAAAAGCACCATAGTAAACTATGAAATATCTCCAAAAAAGCACCATAGTAAACTATAAAATATCTTCAAAAAAAGCACCATAGTAAATTTATAAAATTTCGATGAAAAATTAGGAACGAGTAACTTTGACCACTCCGATAGTTCTCCAATGTTAACACTAGATTTACGGAACCCGTCAATTTGACGCAATTCAGATTTCGTGCTCAAGTTTAACAATCATATGTGCGGGAAATGTGAACTCAAAATGAAATCTATATAGTAATGTGGCGGCCCTCCTACGCTCCACAACCAGAGGGACCTACAAGACCGACTTTCCCGCAAGTCCTCGGAAACAGTACGATTAGTACTTATACCGATCTCTCACCTAACTTCAAGATCCCCGCGTCTAAGGCACGGGCCTGCTAGGATGCCTTACCGACGAGTCCAGTAGCAGTCCCCGGACGAAACGCTTCCTATCCTTTTCCTTACATCTTTCACCCGCCACCAAAGTAAAATGTACTAAATAAATCCATGCTTATAGAAATCTATTAATTTGAAGTAAACTGAACTAATGATATTACAAAAAATTTGTGTTTCAGAGTACCCATCAAAATGATCCCGATCGATGCCCGTAAACCTAGTGTTAAAATACCTAAAACTTTCCCACATCATTTTCACTGTTTAAGTTTCCGAAGTTCAACGTCCCCTCTAAAACCTCCATCTCACGAACCGGTTAGAAATTAAAAAGCTCTCAACGCAAGCTGCATCGAGGTGAACGATAAAATAAAAATACCCATACACGCGACCGTACGAACGATTATTTATCGGTATCTCTATCGCAGGGTATAGATAGAGCCACTACACAAAGGGAGACGCATAATTAAGAGTAATTTACGACGATGACATCGTCGAGAAGGGATAATTTACGAGTCCATTATATTCGATTTTTCTTAGAAGCGTTCAGCTCGTTTTATTCGCTTTTACAAGCTGACGACGTACCCGTTCGCTTTCGCCGGCGCACTCGTAAACCTGCCCTATCTTTAAGGAAGAGAAGGAACGCAAAGCGACGAATAAAACGTGTCGCGTAACGTTGGCCTCGTCACTTTGTGTCATCACGAAAACTGTAACGTGGCAACCCTCGTGATGCAGCACGTGGCTCTCGANATAGTTCTCCAATGTTAACACTAGATTTACGGAACCCGTCAATTTGACGCAATTCAGATTTCGTGCTCAAGTTTAACAATCATATGTGCGGGAAATGTAAACTCAAAATGAAATCTATATAGTAATGTGGCGGCCCTCCTACGCTCCACAACCAGAGGGACCTACAAGACCGACTTTCCCGCAAGTCCTCGGAAACAGTACGATTAGTACTTATACCGATCTCTCACCTAACTTCAAGATCCCCGCGTCTAAGGCACGGGCCTGCTAGGATGCCTTACCGACGAGTCCACTAGCAGTCCCCGGACGAAACGCTTCCTATCCTTTTCCTTACATCTTTCACCCGCCACCAAAGTAAAATGTACTAAATAAATCCATGCTTATAGAAATCTATTAATTTGAAGTAAACTGAACTAATGATATTACAAAAAATTTGTGTTTCAGAGTACCCATCAAAATGATCCCGATCGATGCCCGTAAACCTAGTGTTAAAATACCTAAAACTTTCCCACATCATTTTCACTGTTTAAGTTTCCGAAGTTCAACGTCCCCTCTAAAACCTCCATCTCACGAACCGGTTAGAAATTAAAAAGCTCTCAACGCAAGCTGCATCGAGGTGAACGATAAAATAAAAATACCCATACACGCGACCGTACGAACGATTATTTATCGGTATCTCTATCGCAGGGTATAGATAGAGCCACTACACAAAGGGAGACGCATAATTAAGAGTAATTTACGACGATGACATCGTCGAGAAGGGATAATTTACGAGTCCATTATATTCGATTTTTCTTAGAAGCGTTCAGCTCGTTTTATTCGCTTTTACAAGCTGACGACGTACCCGTTCGCTTTCGCCGGCGCACTCGTAAACCTGCCCTATCTTTAAGGAAGAGAAGGAACGCAAAGCGACGAATAAAACGTGTCGCGTAACGTTGGCCTCGTCACTTTGTGTCATCACGAAAACTGTAACGTGGCAACCCTCGTGATGCAGCACGTGGCTCTCGACCGATTTCCTTTCACGTTCCAGCGTCCTTCGATACATTTTCTTCTTACTCTGCGGATACTTGGCTTTTATTAACCCATTCGTTACGAAAGACGCGGTATACACGTCCTAAGAATTTAAACAATCGTCTGCTAAAAACGTACGTAACAGGGAACCGTATTTATTTTCAACTCACGTATACTTGTAGAAAAATCATTTAACGATGACGCATTTCTACGTGTTTTCTACGACCTTATAGTATACCTTTAACCCTTCGCGGACGAGCACTCTTTCGACTTTGATTCGTGGCAGGTGGATGATAATTTCTATATAGAACGAGATTATAAATTGAATATCTAAATAGTTAGACAGAAAATAAAATAGAAGACAACGGACGACCAAATTTCGCATCGGCGTCTCCTATTCGTTTGTCGCTGTGGAGACGACAATTCGACGTAAGAATCAGATTATAATGCCGCAGCGGTGACATTCGTCCGCAAAGGGTTAACCCACTATAGCCCGAATTTTGTCTGCTTATTGGAGAAAAAATTACGATCGATTACAATGTTTTACTTTGATTTGAAAACGTTTAAATTAATAATTACTGTAGAAGTATTGTCGTGTCGCTACAGTAATACAGTAATCGAATTTAATAGTGCAGTGATAACTAAAGAAGCGATGTTTTAGCAATAATTGTCTTCCAACGCTCTGAAATGTAACTAAATTCAGTTCAAATTTTAAAAACGAAAGGAAACTGTTGGCAGTTCAAGTGAGCAGTACATTATTGAATAAAAATATTTCCTTTTGTAATAAAAAGAAAAATTACTTTTTATTTACACGTTAAAACCAGCAGAAACCGTTTGGTCGACCTTACGTATATAAAAAAAGAAAGAAAAGAAAGAAAGAAAAATTCGTAGAGTTCCATTAAGAAAGAAAAATTACAACTGCACTTTGCAAGGGTTTGTTAAACACCGATAAATTTTCCTCTATCATTTTTTTTTTTCTTTTTTTAGTTTCACTTGGAAGAGAGCTGCAGCCTGACCTGATTCCCAGAATCATGCTGTACATCACTTTAATATCCACGTACCAATTAAACGAACGAAAGAACCGAAATCACAAAGCTGACGATCCTAGTTCCTTTCATGCATCGTTTATAACGAAACGATAGAGGCGCATACGCGAGCAATAAATTTCAGCAACTTCTTCAGGTCCATTAAGAGCGATCCGGTCAGCGCAGCATATGCTCACCGTGGACACGTCTTAACAAAGCTCGATGCAAGTGATTCGCAGGCGGAATCAGCTTGCGTAACGCACATGCACGATGCACGCCACGCCGGCTGACCCACATGCGCGGTCTTTATTTAAACTGGTTTCCTCCTCGGCGTCCTTTAGTACCGTCTTTCGGCTACAATTTCATTAAAAGAGCCATCGGATTCGAGTTCGCGCGCCTCTTCGACTCAAAATCGATTCTGCATCGTGCAAAAAGCATCATTTATACTTTGCTCTAATTAATCCTCAATGTTGGTAGTAAATAGTAATAATTAGAATAAATTTAGTGGATAGTAAAATTAAGCTAAATCTAATACAGTCGTATTTTTATTGAAAATTTTCGATTTTTACCATTTAATTGGTAAAAAAAAAAAAAAAAGAATATCTTCGCGTTACTGTATTTATTTGAATTTTTATATAATTTTATATATTAAGCAGTGATGGCTTATAAGAGTCTGTAGCGATGGGACTATAGTGATCAAAGTAAGAAAAGAAATCAATATGAAATGAGAAAATTATGTGATTAATCAAAATAAAGGTTATTTAGAAAGTGGAAGGTTTTTAGATAGATATGCATAAATTTAAAAACTTTTGTTTCATATTGGAGAGGGTCCTATGATTTTGCAGTTCTCCAGCTCTTATGACTCCATTGGCACTGAATAATTAGGTTCGAGAATAACAAAATTCCCTACTACTTGGTAGTAATCTTACGAAATTAATGCAGATTTAAATACAACATTTTTTGAGGAAAAATACGTCAATGCGCTAATACTTTCTTTATCCGCCATAGGTGAGAACTTGAAATTATCAAGTAGCTATTTCATGAGGCACGATTCGCGAAGAACAGTGTTGGGAATAATAATCTGGCACTTTTCCTTCGAATACAGTCTATTAGAGTACTTTTACTTACCATAAAGCTTTCAACTCGACATTAAACGTCGTTTAAGTTTCCCTCAACTTCATCCGCGTCTCGACCTCTGATCTGAGATACTTGGAAGAAGATCAAGAACCAGATAATGTTATTCCAACAACACAAATGTGCATGATAAATATCAATACACCAAGAAGACACTTCAACGTCCTATTATTCCAAATAATCATATTCTCTAATTACACAACCTTACAAAAAATCATACGATTCTTTGAAAAAACGAAGACGGAAACGCGAGAAGAAACAAGAAACAGGGAAACGGAAACCACGCGCGAAACGTATTAAATTCCTAAAAGCCAGAAAGCTGTAATTTAAAATCCAGCTGCAGCAACGTAATAAAAATTCAACGCAGTCGAAATAAAAGTGGAATGAAAAAAAAAGCGAAAAAAAACATACCTTTAATTTTAACCTAGTTTGGAAATAATTCACAAAGCAAATTTAAAGTTCGTGACATCGCTACCCGCCACTGATAGAGACGCGACTTAAAAAAAAATGTAAATGAGGAGGCTTTTTAAAATACCGAATACAGGTTTTATTAATTACAAACCGGTTACTGTGGTTTTTATTAAAAACAGAAACGTTACTAAAAATAGGAAAACGTTAAAGGAAATTTTTTAACTCGTTCCACTATCGTTGCGACCACGTCTACGATACCATTTCGTACCTTCGAAAACGGAATAGATATCTGTTGCCGAGGAAATGTCTCTCATTAACAACGCGAAAACAAACTCATAATCAGAGGGTTTACGAGAATTTTATCAGACGGGTCGTAACTTGCGTAAATCTGAATGCAGCACAATTCAGCCAGGTACGATTACACGGGCGCCTCTGTCCCAGCCCAGGCAAGCACCGCCATTCGAATTTATCGATACGCCATTAACCTACAAACTTCCGATGTATCATGATGCTCGATTTTACCGAGTAATTCTAAGAGCAATTGAACAAACTGTTTACTCCATGGCCTTTTCAAAAATAGTTGCATACCCCGCGACCAGGTAGTTGTATCCAGTTATTTGCAGCGCTCGTGAAACTGGGTTGCGCGTTAAATCGCGCGTTAATCGTGCATCGACGCTCTGTCAGTGAGAATATTTTTATCGACCAGGAACGGGTTGGTGTTCGAAAGAAAAAAAAGCGCTGATCATCGCATCGTTTCGGGACAATGCGACAAATACGAAAACGCGTCCGACGCAATTTAATCGCTTTTAACGCTTTCAGAGCGACGACACGGGAGGAAAATTACCTTCTGTAGAGGAATCTGATAAAACGTTGAATATTTGGTGATTGTGTTCCATATTAATTGTACAGAAATAAATTTCGGGCTATCTGATATATATATATTTTTTTTCTTTTTTATTCAGAAAATTAGGAATCTCGTTACTTTTTAGATAAACGACGCTGGTTTATGTCTTTGTTGTTGAACTAGGAATATAAAAGTGAATTGAAATATTTGGTTTAAGTCTTGAAGTGTAATTGACAAAATGCGTAATGAAAAAGGAATAAATCTTTAACCATATATTTTACAAAAAATCAGGCAGAATACTGAAAAATTCACCGTTCTAAATTTATACAATTTCTATGAGAAATAACAACCGATCATTTAACCGCTTTGACAGCCGCTTATAATTATTAATTAACATTCTTTATAGTATATAAAATAGAAATAAACATTGTATTCTCAATGACAACCATTTTACATTTTGCATCGTTTATATAAAAATTTAAGTTCAAAGTATTCCACGCTTAAAGAGTTAAAGCTAGGAAGTATAATTCAAAAGATCTCTACAGATCTCTACAGTAAAGTCTCTAAAGATCTCCAGAAATGAATCGAAATTTTAATTATAATCTTCGTTTGAGATACAAATTCTATCCAAAAGTGTACAAATAAGACTTCGTTCGATCCTACGATCCATAATAAATTTTTCAAAAACGAGGTACCCTCGTCAACGAGTTAAGAACGAGAAACAAAATTCGAGAAACGATTCGAAACAAAAAAATTAAAAAAAAGAAGAAAAAAACAAAAACGCGACCCAATATCGTCGCATAAATAGAGAAACAATGTTCGCATCGGTTATGCAAGTATTATTTTATCGCTCGAAAAGGAAGCAACGAAATCGGTAAATCATTTCCGGGAACGGTGTCGCAGCGAGGAGCGCGAAGTTAAAAAGAAGCACGCGACCAAAACGCGCGCCGAACTTACGGCTTGTGTACGAGTCGCCGGCTAAAATATGGCTCCCAAAGCGCTGGTACTCGCTACACAGCAGCGTTTCAACTATTAAAACGGAATTTAGTCGCGACCGCTGGCGTATTTCACTTCGTAACTTACAGCACTTTTGAAACGCTCGCGTCGCTGCTAAATAATACCGTGTCCTCGTAACACTCGCGAACCGGCTTGTCAAATTTCATCCAAACGTACGTGAAAACGTACAGTTGCAAACATTCTTGAGACTTTAACTGCAACACCGCGTTTCGAAAAGAAACGATCCGCTGTGTGCGACGTTAAGAACTTCAAAGCGGAAGTGTTCGTTGCGTTCCTTCGTTTCTGGTTTGGATCGATCAATCTTGGGATCAAGACTGCAGATTTTTATGCATTCATGCAAGATTTTAACCCTGCTACGACTCTATGATCATTTTTGATCCAATAGAATTCTAATTTTTTTATTTTGCAATTTGAAACAATTCGAAACAAATAGTACCAAGTTTGTTATCAATGCACGCAAGCTCACGTTTTGTTTTTTCTTGAAATTAGAACGTTCTGTTACAGAAATGAAAGCACTATTGTGCGAAGAAAATCTTGGAGACAGTGCCAGGGTTAAAGCACAAGAATACAGAGAATGCACGTAATAAATAATACAAAAATAAACCTAAAACATAATTTTATTTAGTAGTCGTATACTCTGGTACTCATACACTACTTTATTTTAGTAGTAATTATAACATTAGCGTATAAAACAATTCCCTACTTCGTTCTTTCCAATTACATCCATAAAAACATGAATCTGCGTAAAAACCTACGTCTACTCTCAATCTACCGATAACAAGTCAATTGAATTTAATAAAAAACCTCAGAAATCTTCGCGAACGAACGATTTGATCGATCTAAAAAAACTATAAACGAAAGAATTTCATGAAACGCGGCAAACGAGGAGGAAAAATTCTAGGCGAGAACGAAAAGAAAAAGTACCAGAGAAGAAGAGTAGCCTCTGCATCGGTCACCGAAAGGTCCAACGGAATTCTCGTCGAACCAATCGCCCGTGGATGCGAATTCAAGACCTCACGGCGGGAAAAAGCGCAAAAAGAAATTGGAGAAAAGTGAGAAAAGTCACGGTGTAAGCCTTCCGTCCCGTCGTGTCGCTCTCGATGAACGATTCCCGCGAGGTACGCCACCTACGAAGCCGGCGTACCTCATTTCCATATCGCGAGTCCCTTCGACGTCGGGCGAACGGGGAATTTCTATGGATCAGGGCACAATGTGGACACGAAGACCGCGTCACGTGCAGGCACTCGCGTTCGAGGATCAAACAGAGAATTTGCACGAATCGAGCGACTTTGGATAGGCCGAGAAAGAACCTGATTTATCGCATCCCCTTCGGCGTAAGGGGTGCTCGTGGCTTTTGATGTCTTATCGTTTGTAAACTGCTCGAATTTCCAAGACTGGAGCGAGGTTTGGAGTGTCGTGTGGTTGAAGAATTATCTCGAAGTACGTGGATTTAAATTTGGCGAATTTTATCGGACGGAGCTGCGTCTTCGCCACACCTGGGACTCTTCTTATACGGTGGCTGTGGGTAACGTGTAAAGAAAAAAAATTGTGAAACGATCGATTTGCAACGAAATATACAGTTATGTTGAACTGATGCAAACCTTGGTTAGAAAATAATAATAGGTAGCGCTTGTGAAAATATCGTGCGAAAGTAAAGCGTATTAAGAGAATTATGCAGGTATGAATGAGACGGGTTAACCAGTCAGCTGTGTTCGACGACTATATCCGTCACGGAGAAATAGTATTTTGTGTCGTGACGACTATATCCGTCGTGCGTAAATTTAGTTACTATTTCTTATTTAAATTGTAATTTTAGCGAAAACTAAAATATATTTGTAAATTTTAATACGTTTAGAATCTTTGGAGGTCAAACCGAAATAAAATAAACAAATAAAAAGTGCGCGCTCTGAAAAGAGTTCGCCACAGCTAACTGGTTAAAAAGAATTGCGTGACTTTAACCAAAATGTGTTGAATCAACAGTGTGAAAGTTAATTACACGCGTTAAAAAAAATTGTGCAGAGATGAGTTGCACCGTGCAGAAAGAAAATTTGTAAAGATAGTACTGTGCGAGAAGAGTCTCAGGTGTACTTTGTGTTAACCCTTGAAGGGTGATGAGCTTTCTTGCTTTTTCCCATGAGTTCGACTTTGTGTGATGTCATTCGCGGTATTACGATTTTAATAACATAATTTTGTGCAGCAGATCTTAAGATACTGCTGCAAATGTGATTTAACGCAACGTTCGGTCGCGTAAGAATCTGTATAATAAATTTGTACGATGTCGAACGTGGAGGACAACGTCAGAGTCCTTCCTTGACGAGTTAAAAGAAAAACGTTATATAGAAGTAGTTGTATAGAAGGAATTATAAATTTTGACTAAGTATGCGAAACGTGGAATAATAATAATAAATTAAGATATAGAAGATAAATAGAAATTGTCAGTGATATATTCTAAAAGCCGGTCTGTATAGGCTGTCTATTGAAAGTGTAATACTCAATGGCGTGTTAAACCTGGATTAAGTATAATATGAGAATCCTAGTTTTGATTTTAATAATTATAAGGATGATACGTAAAATTTGGAACTATTAAACGAGATATCGTTACATCGATGTCTGTTATATTTAATGAATTACATACCGAGTTGATGGCTGTCATGCTGCTAACTCGACCTGGATCTGTGTCCACTAGCCCGTTGTCACTCTACAACAAAAAAAAGAAAAAAATTGTCGGTTAATATGAGAAACAGCAGAGCTATTCGCTAATTACGATCGAAATTACTGATACCGTGGTCAGAAATAATGCATAAATTGCCACGACAATTGAATATTTAGCGGATCGTTAATCGTCGAAATTTGCAATTCTGATCGCCCTGACAAAAATAAATATAGAAAAGCTGAATCAATCGATATGTTTGACAATTTAGAAAAAAAAAAAAAAAAAAAGAAAGAGAACAAAGATTCGTTAAAATATTAAACGTATCAGGAACTAAACGCGTCAGGTTTCTCTATTTCTGAGCTCTTCAATTACGAGTCAAAACGATTAAGAAGGGAAGGAAAGTGGAAAGGTAACAGGAACATTTTTGCACGGCGAGTTCACCCAAGAACGGTAGCAAACGAGAGCGAACACGAGTACACTCAGCGTCGGGCATATGATTTTGTTTTTAATCGCCGTCGGTCGCAATTAAAATTTCGTTTCGACGAAAATGTTTTTTACTCGGTCCTCGAGACCGGCTCGTTAAGTGAGAATATTAATTAGGCGACGCCGACACTGCACCGAAGGGGGCAAACATCGATATCGTTGGAGGCGATAATTTTTCTTTTTTAGTGAAAAGTAAATTGTTTAGATAACACACTAACAGAAAAATCTTATTTAACCTCTTTCTACAAATCTTTTTATGCAAAATAGAAACCGGAAAGTATAACACTGCAACGCTGAGCAATTATTTTACACTGTTAATATCACCTATAAAAAAGACAATTAAATCAAAAAATCAATACCACAAGTATAATAATTTATCTGAAATATAACCTGCTACACTATCAAATTCTAATATTTCTACATCTTTCTCTATTACTCAAATCATTACCAATCCCTTTCCCGAAACCTTCCACCGAACATCCACCGTTGAAACAAAATCAACGCAAATCACGCTAAAACTCGAAATCACAAAAAGAAAACGGTTCCCTTATCCAACCACGGCGTTCCACGAATCAGGGCAAAAATAAAACCGCCCCTATCACCGCAGATTCCCAGTAGCACGATCCACCCAAATTCCGAATCGATCGTGCGCGATCCCTCAAAGACAGCTCGTAAACTCGCGGTAAAAATTCCTCGTCCCGATCCACCGGAAACGCTGGCCAGTCCAGTCCGGAGGCGTCCAGGAGTTGACGCGCGAGAGCAGGTCAGGATTATCGAGAAGGAAATTCTGTGCTCCGCGCACGGACGACGGAAACGTGTTCGAGAATCATCGGAGTGTGCCGCGGGGGGAAGAGGACCGGCAACGGAGAAACGACACAAAGGCGACGACAACGTCGGCCGCGGAACCGAGGCGAAAGAGCCCCCGGGTGCAAGTGTCGTTCCCAACTTTGATCGTAAAACAGCGCCGGACTTCTCAGACTAGCTGGAGCGTCCGTCTTGAACGTCTGCCAGATCGGTTATGCTTGAATAAATTTACGTGTCGAACTGGGCGCGAACCGCCATCTTTTCGGCTCTCAGCCAGTGGGGCCTACCCGGAGAACCGCTTCGACGCGAACAATCCCATTTCGAGGTGTGAAAATCGAGACCGGGGTGTAATTTATGACAGAGGTAAGCTGGACGAGTTTTCAGTTAGAAATCGTGATTGAGTAATTGGGAATAAATTGTGGGCAAGGGTTGAGTAGGGGAGGAATTGTTTTTAGGAATCGTTGTCTCCTGTTACGCTGATGACATGGCTTTATCGGGTTTTCTTTAAGTTGGATATGTTCTATTGTTTTTTGTTTTTTTGCTTTTTTGGGGGGTTTGTATGAGGAATATATTAGATTGTTTTGAAAGTTTCTTTCGTTATCTTCAAGCAGATGTTTCGTTTGACAGTGTTTAGATAAACATGCGGGTTTATTTGTGAAACGAGAGCAAAATGGACCTCGTATAAAATAATGAGTAATATATTGTAAAATATAAAATATTGTGCATTTATTATTTATTAATAAAACGAAAGAAACTTTTAGGATAGCTTAACATTTGTAGGAGCTTGTTTGTTTTCTGAGAGTTATCGCACCATGGTAGTTTTGTCTAATAGATTTGCAAAAATGCTAAGTTTTGGTCAGTCTCACCCTTATTGATAAACCAAAACTAATGGAAATTGTGTTGATAGGTTTCGTTTGGACCAAACGAGTCTTATGAATTTTAGCAAGGATACGCTCAAAATAAATTACTCCTGAATACCATGAGATCTTTCAATATTGGAATCTCTGTTTAATTATCCTACATAAACTTCCATCGAAACTTAAAAATATACTTCTTTTATCAAAGAAAGATTTTTTACTTTTACAGTAAATTGAAATTTTAATTGAAATTGCTTTTAACTCGGAATCTTTATCCGGTTCTCTTTCGAGAAAACGAAAGCGCACAGTTAACCATAATTACTAGAAACGTGAAACGTTACTCTGGGCGTTGAAGCGTGTTCACACTCGTTTGAGCCACAGTCCCATCATCGATTAATTATAATCGCAAGTTTGTAATACCCGACAGGCCGTGGCGAAAGCTGTAGCGAAGCGTTAATTAGAGTCAACCGAGGTTGATCGACGCATCAGTCATTAGAGAGCGCGAGATGAATCGCGCGTTCAGCTCCAAGTTTCAGTCCGTTTCCGATACGGTAATTTATTAGCTTTGCTCGCCCGACGGTTTCTTGTCGCGCCGTGACTCGTGGAACATTAAGGGAAATGGATGGCTCGAAAGCGCGTCGCGGAAAAATTAAGCGAGCGTAGAAATGTCAGCGAGCTAAGTGATTCGAAGACGAGCACGGCTACGGTCCCAAACTTGGCAAGAATCAGAAACCTTGAACGAGTCGAAACTGGGTTGTATTTTGTTTTCGCGCAGCAACTTCCTTCCCCCGGAAGTGCTCCAGTCGAGAATTTAATGGCGCCATTTGCCTCGTGCTTCCGTCTGCCAGCAATAATCGGGGATTCGATGCAAAAAACATTGTACCGTAAATAAAAGTTTCAAAAAAAAAACAAAAAATAAAAAAACAAAACAAAAACAATCTTGAAATCAGCAGAAAACACTATCCGTTAACACAACGAATAAAAATTTATTTTTTATATACACCACGCTAATTTATACGATTTTAAAAATCTTTTATTTCAATACTTCAAAGTTGTATCAATTAATAAGAAATATTTGTTCAAATGTAAGTTATTTGCAACTTTTTTTGCACTTTGATCTTTGGTTTAACCATATTTCGAGTTCGATTCACGTTCATAAGCGTACAGAGTGAAGTTTGGTTCTGAAATTTGTTCGTTCGATACGCGCTTCGAAGCGAGGTTCGATTATAAATAAAACGAGCTCTGACCATGTTTTTAAGCTAACAATGAGGCGCAGACAACGTAATTCACAGTAGTTTTACGATGTCCGAGTTGAAACGCAGGGGACAGCCAACAGAGGTTGCAACTTTTCAAGCGCGAGACAGTAAATCTTGACGATTTAAATGCGATCGACCATGTTAAGCGTGGAACAATGCTTGAGGATAGTTAACTTTACCCGAGGTCGGTGTTCAAAACTCCGTCCCCGAAGTTTCCTTCCTGCCAGTTAGACGAGATTCTTAGGCAAACATCGTCCTTGCTTAAAATACGTCCGTCTGTCATTGTTATGACAAACGTTGGGGCGAAAGCGAGTTTTGGCTTAACCAAATGTAGACGGGGCAATAAAACGGTGAGAAGATTTAAAGGTGTCGTCGTCGGGGAGCCATGGTTCGGAGTACCAGAATGCAGCCAGAAGTTAAATCGAAACGCGGAGACATCGTAAAAGAGTTCTCCGTTAATTTACGAGGGTGAAACAAGGAAGATCGGCCACTTTTCGTGAGCAACGTAAGTACTCCGTGGACCACAGAGATCGTTTCGCAGCGAGTCGGCAATTTACGAGGGCCAATTATCGATCTGAGCTGACCTATTTACTCGTGGAATCGTCAGACGCTACTTAACGTCCCGAATCCCGTAATCTCGGCCGACATCGCGACTACGTTTCTGTCGGTGAATCACCGACGAGATAAGGGAGAGCTAATAAAACGTGGAATAGACCAGAGACGAGCTTAACTGTTCGAAGCAACAGATATTTCCAGAATGAGAGACGATGTGTATGGAAACTGTTTGAAAAATTGATTTCGAAATCGTTTCGAGGATAATTGAATTTTGGTAGAACTGCTAATTAAATAGATAATTAAATAGAATAATTTCGGATGAAACAGGCTATGAAATGCTCCGTTTTTCACCTATTTTTAATGGTATACCGAATATCATAAATATTAATATTACGAATCCACACGTATTTAGCAAATATATTTTTATAGTTTAGATCTCAATTAAATTTATGGTATACTGATTTTTTTTTTTTTTTTCAAGCGAACCATCACTTCCGAAATCCTAGTAGAGTAAATTTAGATCTTTTACCATTTATCTTTTTTTAAATCTACAAAAATGGTAAATACTGAAACTCCACAGTATCCAAGTAACAAAGAATGTACGTTCCTAAATGAACAGACACGCGTTTCTTATTTTTACCGAGTTATTAAATATTCTTTCAAAAGTGTGAAAAGAGTGTCAAAGAAGAACACCTCGTCTAGAGTTCATTAAAGGCAACCCCGGCAGCAGAAAGGAAAGAAGTTACGCAAGTATCATTAGTATCATTATTACGCAAGTAATATCTGAATTTCTTCGCTATTTTTTTGTTCCCCGTCGATTCAAGCGAACCAATTATAAACTGAAAAATTAACATCTCTGATTTATAACGACCATTAGTTGACACGGAGCTACAACAATGATATCCCAAACGATTTCTCTGATAACCATTAGCAAGAAGCGAAAAGAAACAAAGCTGCGTCCTTTTCGACGCTCGATAGTCTCGCAAAGTCTCATCGAAAGTCTTGCTTGTTCAAGAAGGAAACCCACTCAACGACCAGCGACAGTCTTTTCAACTCGTTACAATGTCTCTCGCA
Organism: Ctenoplectra terminalis; assembly: GCA_019453375.1. Lineage (NCBI taxonomy): Eukaryota > Metazoa > Arthropoda > Insecta > Hymenoptera > Apidae > Ctenoplectra > Ctenoplectra terminalis. The sequence continues at coordinate 394,361 of SMSQ01025892.1, read as the reverse complement.
AGGCGCAACAGCGATGTTTCAATATTAAGAAGACTTCGGGGACGATTTAAATAATTCCGCGAGAATTTTGTCCCCCGTGTATCCCGAAAAGTCGGGGAGTTCTTCAATTTATAGGAGGATCGTCGCGGAGCGGCTTAGCGTCTTTTTGCCTTTCCGCGCTTCGGTACCTCCCCATTTCGTCCCTTCCGTCGCCGTATCTCTTTTTCTGCTACATTTCTCTGTGTTCCATCCACTTGTAGTTCGTCTTTCATTCCCTTTATCGCTTCCCGGTCTCGGCAAATCAAAGAGCGCGGTCGTAAAAATGGAGATTCCTGTTCAACGACAGGGCACCGTATCGATAAGGAAAATCAAATTGTAATTCCTCGTAGGTGTACGAGCACACCGACGACACGGTCGATGAGACGCGAAGAGGAGGGCACTTATTATTTGCTGTATAAAAATCAGCTTCGATTTGTCGGTTTCGAAAGTAGCAGCTCGATTAAAATCTGTGAAAACTATGTCGTAATTTTGTAGAATTAATACTGTTTGTAAAATTAATACTGTGGCAGGATACTGTTCTTAACAAGGGAACGCTTAGACTTCCTGATGTAAACCAACTGAAGTTCGAAATCGTTTAGGTTATTAATACCGCTTCGAGTTTGTTGAAGTAAAATGTATAGAGCGATACTCCAACTATGTAACTGTGTAGCGGGCGTAATTAACGATATTAAAGGCGAATAGCATGATTAATTGTCATATTTATGCAAACACATAGCGAACCATTAACGACCACTTTGAGTACGTACAGAAAACCGAAGAGAAATATTTTTTAAATTAAACTTTACTCTACTTGATTTTTATTTCCATAGCTTTAGAAATATTCCAAATGATAATTTTCATCGATCCACCCTATGTATAAAAGCACAATTACTATTTCTCCCTAACCATTTACTAAATCTGTCCTAAATAATACAACTTCTGAACCTCCCTCTACCATGAACAACATTGCGATAACAAAACATGCACAGAGGAAAAAAATAAAAAAAAAAGGAAAAAAAAAAAATAATGAAAACGAAACAGCACCAAGTACCACGCAAAAAAGCACGTACAAAAAGAAATCTCGACCAGGACATCCGTCAGAGGCTCTTCCTGTTTCGTGTACTCGCGTTACGTCGGCGTGGGTTAACGAAAAGAATCGAGTACATTAAAAACTTGTCACGGGGCAGAGGCGACAAAAAGGACTCGGCCCTGGGCCGTTCTACAAACGGAAGTATGTCGGGTGATTGATGGTCGACCGATTGTCAGTGGAAGCGAACGCACACCAGACCCGACAATAATTCACCGCCGTGTCTTTTCCTTTCCCTTCCTTCATTTCTCCCTTTCTTTCTGTTTCTCTCCTTCCCGACTGAATCTCGCTTCCTCCTGTCGCCGACACGCGCCAGAGGTGTTAAAAATAGGAAACGACGGAGATTAGATGGCCCCAGAGTTGTCAGACACTGGCGGCATCGGGTAACAAGAGGCAGCGAGAGAGCAAGACGAAAAGTCCTCTCAAGTAGCTCGTGTTGCTCGTCTTTCCTCGCCGTTCACTTCTTCCTCGTCGTTCCTCTTCATCATTCCAGCCGGTCCGCTGTTCGGAGCCGCGACCGTTCTATTCTTCAGCGGCAACGTCACGGCCGTTCGCTTTTTACAGTATAATTAAGCAGCCTCGCGTCATTCGTCGCGCGCGTTTCGCAAGTTTTCAATTTAAACTTATGATTCATGTTCGGTGCCTCGATATTCGTGTCAGGTATCCGAAAGATTTGTCCATGACCACCGTATGACGGCGCGAATGAAAATTATGAGCTAAATAATTCGCGTCACCGTTGAAGAAACGAAACGTAACGGAGAAGTGAGATTCATTCGGATCGGACGCGGTCGTGAAAATATCACGAGGAGGAGAGAAAGAGCGCGAGGATCGACTAGTAATATACCTCCGGATACACATATGAACTTCTCCATCGATAGGTTAAATAATCCGCGATAATAAACGGGCTGTTCGCCAGTCGATTCAATATTTGTGTTAGAACGATGAGTCAGTAGACGAAAGAGCGAAACGGAGAAGAGAGAAAAACAGAGAAGAAAGAAGGACGTGGGACGGAGTCGGTGTTGGAAGGTCGATTAAAATCATCCGAGAATTTGATCTCTCCCCAATTAAGACCAGACTTGGAAGAGCGACTGATTGGCTCGCAAGGTTACCGAGAATCGATGCCTCGATGCCCTTAAAGGGATAGAGCAGGCGTAGGTCATGGTTGCGAGTCACCCTGGGAAATCGCGACTTAGAATAATTGGAAAGTAATCCTGTTAAACGAATCGTATTAGGGAACGAGGCGTAAAAATAGAACCGTTTCGTTCTGGATATTCGATTCGTTCTTCTGAATTAATACAGAGGCGCTGGGTAAACGTACTCGATGCTGAAACCACCGACGGATATGAAGTATACGTATTTGTAAAGAAATAATGGACGCTTGAAAAAATGCATAACGCAATTGAGACTAATCTTCGATCTTACAGAAAATCAGAGAAGATACTGAAAAACGCTGCGTTAAAAATTTATACAATTTTTATGAAAAATTATGAACCGATCATTTGATGAACTTCGGTGCTCGCGGTGAGCAAGTATCATAACGTAGAATTATTTGTTGAATTATTTCGAAGAAGTGAAAGAAGTATTTTTCGTGTACGGTATGCAGGCAAAGACAACGGCAGTCTTCGTCTCGCGTTTGTTTTATGCATCGCGATGAAATATCTTATTTGTATGTTAAACTGGATCAAGATCTACCTTCCGCGAACAGACCAGCGGTTCCGAACAGAATTTACTCGGATGGCTATTCTCGGAGTGGTAGAACTGAAAAGTCTGAGGTCGAGAACACTGAGAATTCCTTCGATTCATCGATCCATTTTTAAATAGCTTTTTCCCTTTATTTTTAACTGAAAGATTGTTTGCCGATGGTATTACATAAAATTCCAATGATTCTCTTCTTGCAGTTTCCTATTGAGAGCAATAGGAAACGTACGAGCGTGACGTTCTGTCTGTGTAAGACAAGACACGACTACTGAAGCATTGATGTACAGCGACGTTTGAAGTAAGAGTGACGAGCGGGAAGCAGACAGTGGAATCGTTATGCATTAGTCAGACAGAGTTACAGATGCGTAACACGTATAGATAGATTTCTTTATTTTTTATGTGACTGTCTGACATTAAATTCAGTGTTTTTATTCGTAAAAAAGAAAGAAAAAAAAATAGTAATGTTGGAATAGTATAAATACAGAATTAATTTAATTATAGGAAGCTTTAGAGTAAAATAATAACGATCTCTAAAATTTAATGCTATTGATGGTTTAATATTTTTTTATTAAAAGCTATAATGTAACTCGATATCTACCAATTTTAGCTTAAGACATTGAAACTGTAAAAGACCAAAACGATCGATGAAATTAAACATAAAATAAGGGATTATGATCGGACGCAACAGTGACAACTCTACAAAACGATGTCATGGCTCCAAGAGACTCGCAAAACAAATATACCTATCCTCTGATTTATCGCCCCATAACTGACGCAAGTAGCCAGACAATCATAAACCATGTACTATTTTGTACGAAACCTCTCAATCTCACACTATGTATCACAACTTTGAATATAACTCCAATATACCGTAACCTTTTCGCTTAATACGACTTGAAAAATATTGTACTTTTTCCGATCTCCAAACCAAACGACTGTTCCTTCAAAAAATATTAAAAAAAAATTTTTAAAGAACCCTATATCATGAAAATAATTAACACAAAGCTTAAAAATAGAATCTACGCTTCTCAATAAAGACACTTCACAATAAAATCCCACAGAACGAAGTATCAAAGCGAAGCATCAATTACTATTAACAACGCAATAAAAAATTAGAAATCTTTGCAAAAGATTTCCAAAAGAAAGCAACGTGTTAGCTTAAGCTTCCTACTTTCAATCCAATCTTATTTTTTAATCAAATTAATCGTTCCTCCTCGAAACGACACTAAATTTTCACAAAGGTCCTGCGAAGGTTGAAAAAAATTGGCAAAGGATCAATCCTTCATTTCTCGAAAATTTTCAAGAAACGAAAGTATATATAGCACGTTTATCATTGCCGATCGAAGCTCGCGCATTAGACGCAGTCAAGGAGCACGCGGGCGTTCGAACAATGAATGACGAAAGACGAGAACGAACTCGCGAGCGGCATTCTCGAAAGCACGACACCCGAGCGCGTGCATTGTCATGCTAATAGCGCTTGTATAGAGTCATCGATCATCGCTGCTTTGCCTGGCACGCCTCCATTCTCGCCCTCCTGCTCTCTTTTCTTCTTTTTTTTCTTTTTTCTTTTACTTTTCCTCCTGTTCGTCCTTTCAAACATTTTCCTCCCTGGGTCCTTTGTCCGGACATTTTGCCGCCGGTGTTTCCTTAATAACGTAACCTGACACACACGCACACATGGAGGAGCGGCTTTTAAGCACCACGTAATCACGCAGTCGTTTCGCTAACGTCCTTTCCAACGTTCGAGCTTCACAGAGACGCGTGGCTGGTTACGTGAAAGCTTCTCCTGGACGAAACGCGGGAAAGAAGGCGAGAGAGGGGAGATTAGAGGTGAAGATTCAATTTCGAACTGACGGTGTTTGAGCTTTGTAAGCGGGCTTGCTTGTTACACTGTAGTTTGGATAGATTTTAGTGGCGAAGCAGAGAGATGGTTTGGAAGGGTTAATATTGGCGATGTCTGAAAAATGTTTCGTTTTCAAATCGACTGGGATGTAACGTTTGATAGTGAATTGGGGAGACTGTTGGATGGGAAATATTATATTTGTAGAATTTAAATCATTTTTGTTTATTCGCAATCTATGGAATGTAATGCGCAGAGAAAAATTTAGGTTGGAATATCATATTTGTAATATCTAATTTCTTAAGTTTCACAGGACTATTGTGAAAATTAAAAATATTCTTTTGGAAACGAACAGGGATTATAAACGTTTTTTATTTATTATTAATTTTATTGATTTCCTTTGTTTTAGAATAAAAAAGGAAAATTGAATCGAAAATACAAAATTTAATTTAAAACATATCCTTTAAAGAAAATTACGCGATAGCGGTGCAAAAGGTTAAAGAATTTTTATTCATTCAAATCCTGTGGAATATAATATTGAGTGGTTAAACGAGAAGCATTTGTAATATTTAAAAAAAATTTTATTATTCGAACTCTGGTGAAGTAAGAATACGGTTGAACGGAATATATAAAATACTTATAATACTCGAAGAATTTTTATGTGTTCAAATAATCCGGAATATAACGCTGGTTAATTATGGAAGCGATTGAAGCACAAATATTTACAATCCCTGAGCAGTTTTTACCCGTAAAAATGATTTGAATTATAGTACTCAAATGTCTAATTGAAATGAAGGTTGCGAGAGAAATATTTGTAACGTTCAAAAATATTTTTGCTCGTTCGAATTACGAGGAATGTAATACCCGGTGGTTAGTTGGAACAATGGTTGCGAGAAAAACATTTGTAACGATTGAAGAATTTTTGTTTACTCGAATTACTCGGAACATAATACCTGGCGGTCAATCGGAATCGTGATTGGAAGAAAAATATTCGAGATGTTTGAAGAACGGTTGTTTGTTCGAATCCCTTGAAATTAAATTTTCAGGTATATAGATTTAAGAAAAAATTAAAATTTTTTTCTCGGAACGAGAAACAGAAATCGGTATTTGGAAACGTAAAGTCTCGATGCTTTCGCAGAAACGTGTGCTTTTATTTCAGGGATGCGCATAATCGCTCGTAATTGTGCCAGCTATTCTGTTCAACTCGGCTATCGAGTTTTACGACAACTTTATTATACTCATCTCGCGATTATGTACGGTACAGATTACATGATATAGTGTCTCGTGAGGCAGTAAGAAATGTTTCTCGAAGCTCACCATTATGAAACATTCTGTCTTAATAAAGCAACTTTCTCTGAATACAACTCTTCGATGATTACAGTGTAACGTGACAACTGTAGTGAAAATGTCAGCTGTGCACTCAAAGTAAGAAATGCGAACAACAACTTATAATGCATAGCTGCGATAGATTATCTGCTGCATTCACATGACAAATTGCCTTGTTTCCCTCAATCAATAATCCAACACCGCTATACTTCATTTCAGACGTAACTACTGCATGCAAAAAGTTGATACGCTGTAGATCAAACTTCAGGAAGTGTACAGGAAAATGGATGCTAAAAGTTTCTAATTTTTTTTTATAAAAATGGTACGCTTAAAAGAATTTACTCAGAAAACTCAAACCTTCTTGAATAAAATTAAGAAAAAAAAAAAAAAAAAAGATTACGTCTATACGATTTACAGTTTCGGAGATAAAAATTCATTCGAGCCATCGCGACGTATCAAAATTGGCGAAAATTAATGCTTCAGGGTTTTGTGGGTATTTTTGTACGGAATTTTCTAAATTAATTGATCAATTTTTATTTATCTCTGACGATGGATTCTGTATAAATATAATATGATTAAATATCAAACAAAATTCTTCGCGGAATTTTTTTTTTTTTCAAACAGGAACGAAAATTAACAAAAATTAACAAAAATTATTTAACTTTCGACTAAATTCTACTCTTCCGTATAAATAAATTACAATACTCTTAGATAAGAACGAAAATTAACAAAAATTAACAAAAATTATTCAACTTTCGACTAAATTCTACTTTTCCGTATAAATAAATTACAATACTCTTAGACAAGAACGAAAATGAACAAAAATTAACAAAAATAATTTAACCCTCTACTAAATTCTACTTTTTCGTATAAATAAATTACAATACTCCTAGACAAGAACGAAAATTAACAAAAATGGTTTAACCCTCTACTAAATTCTACTTTTCCGTGTAAATAAATTACAATACCCCCAGACTCTAAATAAAATAACTGTATCTCATCCCCCAACCCCTACAAAACTAAGAAAAAAAAAAACCCCCATTTTGAAACGACAGTAATCCCTAACAAGGATCATGCTGGCATCGTGTAAAGATCTAATTGTACGACAACGGACTTGTTGATGCACCCAGCGAAGATACACAGTGGCAAAGCCAGATTCGTACACACGTGTCTCCACGGAGAAACAGAGCCACACACGCAGCTCTTGGACGACTACTCGGCGAACGAGCCGCGATTTATAATTCCTTTAAGCGGAGCAAGAGCGTCGCTGAGCGCAAATTGCCACGGGGAGAATACGCTGGCCTTGATTTGTCGCTTAACACACCACCAACTTCTTGGCAAATTGTGCGGTTATGCGGCCGTACGTCTAGTTCATGCGTCATGTTTCTCGGTGCCCTCGAAAGTCGTGTTTCCCGTATCGGGCGATGAAATATCGCCGCTNATAAAAATTCACTCGAGCCATCGCGACGTATCAAAATTGGCGAAAATTAATGCTTCAGGGTTTTGTGGGTATTCTTGTACGGAATTTTCTAAATTAATTGATCAATTTTTATTTATCTCTGACGATGGATTCTGTATAAATATAATATGATTAAATATCAAACAAAATTCTTTGGGGAATTTTTTTTTTTTTTCAAACAGGAACGAAAATTAACAAAAATTAACAAAAATTATTTAACTTTCGACTAAATTCTACTCTTCCGTATAAATAAATTACAATACTCTTAGATAAGAACGAAAATTAACAAAAATTAACAAAAATTATTCAACTTTCGACTAAATTCTACTTTTCCGTATAAATAAATTACAATACTCTTAGACAAGAACGAAAATGAACAAAAATTAACAAAAATAATTTAACCCTCTACTAAATTCTACTTTTTCGTATAAATAAATTACAATACTCCTAGACAAGAACGAAAATTAACAAAAATGGTTTAACCCTCTACTAAATTCTACTTTTCCGTGTAAATAAATTACAATACCCCCAGACTCTAAATAAAATAACTGTATCTCATCCCCCAACCCCTACAAAACTAAAAAAAAAAAAACCCCCATTTTGAAACGACAGTAATCCCTAACAAGGATCATGCTGGCATCGTGTAAAGATCTAATTGTACGACAACGGACTTGTTGATGCACCCAGCGAAGATACACAGTGGCAAAGCCAGATTCGTACACACGTGTCTCCACGGAGAAACAGAGCCACACACGCAGCTCTTGGACGACTACTCGGCGAACGAGCCGCGATTTATAATTCCTTTAAGCGGAGCAAGAGCGTCGCTGAGCGCAAATTGCCACGGGGAGAATACGCTGGCCTTGATTTGTCGCTTAACACACCACCAACTTCTTGGCAAATTGTGCGGTTATGCGGCCGTACGTCTAGTTCATGCGTCATGTTTCTCGGTGCCCTCGAAAGTCGTGTTTCCCGTATCGGGCGATGAAATATCGCCGCTCGGTTTAACGTTGGAGCTACTCAACTCGTCAAAATCATGCTTTTCTAAGTTCATCCTTTATTTACGACGATTTTTAAGTAGAAATATTATTAGAGAGGTTGATTCGAAGATTTAATCCTTGTGTTACCATTGTGTTAATTTGACACATTTTTGAGGTAACAAGTACACGTTGCGATAAATGTAAAAAGTGGTATGAATTTTATGTCCGAATATACGGAAATTTAATTTAATTTATTTTTTATTTTGAACAACAAAATTTCAAGCCTAGCTATTTATGTTTTATTATAATGAATTTTTTACCACTGTGTAAATTTAATGAATTTTTTTTTTCACGAAAAGTGGACACTGCGATAAATGTAAAAATCAGCGTCCTTCGTATACGTCGGTTTATTACTTTATGTCTATATATACAGAAATATAATTGTTTTATTTTTTTTTAGTTTTGAATAAAAAAATGTTCCACCTTGTGAAAAAATGTTTTCGTTATATATCAATTTTTTAGCACTGTGTTAGTTTTTTCACAAAAAGTGCACGCTGCAATAAATGTAAAAAGCTATTATTTGAACATTTTATTATATCGCGCCTAAATGTACGGAAATTTATTAATTTTTTTATTCCGAATAACCTAATTTGTAATTATATTGAATTTTTAACACTGTGCCAATTCGGAACCGAGGAATAAAGAACGAGTAATTGAATCTATAAAATAGCCAGAGGAAGAATACTGCTAAACCAAAGTACAGAATGATAAATACATAGACGCTTTAACTCGCAACATTTAAAAAGTCTAGGCGGCAGACCTTTCTGAAATTTCCTTTCCGCTTCTGTCACCAGGGACGTGCATTCAGCGTCACCATGCACGCGGAAAATTCATTAGACGACAGACTGACGTAAACAGCAGAATTTTTGCGCTAATTGTCCGTCGACGACGAAAATGTTCAACAAAGTCTTTAAATTCTTGTCGGAGCACGATAAAGCGATGTAATTAAATAACGAAATTTTCCGCGTTCCATCCGCTTTATTACGAAATTCCGTCAATAATCACCCATTGATCAAATCAACAACCACCCTCCTATGTTCCAGTACCTTCCCATAAGTACCCTCTGAACCGAATTGATCAAACCAATCCTAACGAAGCGGATAACTAATTGAAAAAACTAAAAAAAAAGAAAGAAAAAAAATACAAAACGGGAGAACGAGAGGAGACCAAGAAACGGTCGATTAAAACGATCGATACTAATTTTTCCAACAGAACAAGTACCCAACGACGCGGAACCGATTAATTAAATTAAGCATTCGCTGCGCGACGTTATTAAAATCGAGTTAAAAATAGTCTGGAAATAAACAGTGTTCGGAGTCGTGTGAATGGAATGGCGTGTAAAAGAAAAAGGCGGAAAAATGGTACGGAGGAAGGGTGGAAAAGAGTAGAAAAGGGGGAGGAAAAATAAGAGAAAGAGGGTGGGATGGAAAAATTGGTGCGATACGTTACACGATGACGTCGATCACTCTTCGAAAATTCCAGGGAAAATACTGTCGGGCCACGCATCGAGCGTCGTTTCATGGAAAATACAACGTCTGACCGACGATCGTAAACGTCTATTGCGAACGGAGGCACCAGTTTCGAGCGGCTACCATCACGCTGGTCCGCGCGCACGTCATTCGTCGAAACAACGAAACGGTTCCACACCTGCTCGGTCTATAATTCCGAGACGTTCGTTTACATTCCGACGACTCTGCGAGAGCAATATTTTTACAGAGCCTAGAACATGCGACTAGTGGGACCCGGCTGGCATGTAACGGGCCTCGCGTGTCTATAAATCTATTAATAAAACGACAAGACTTCGTTAATTGAACGGGAAGGAGAGGATGCAGTAACTTCGCGTGAACGACGCCTCCATTAGCTGTGAGATGTAGAAATAACGTATCGGGGATATTGTAACCGATATCTGTGGCAGTTTGATCAAACGGTAACGCTGGATTATAAATGGCGCAACTTTGTGACAGATTAGAATAAATACTTCCGGGTTTTCATTTTTTTTTTTTCTTTCGGTATTTCTTATTCGGTCATCCGAAGAGTTACGAGGTTCTTCATGCTCGTAGGAATAGGAGTTTTTGCGGTAATGCTGAATAAGAAAGAAACTTTGGGCTGATAAGAAAGAAGAGTGTTTTTCTTTTTTTTAAACTATGGTTTTCTTTTAACTACGGTTTTCGAGATTTCTGCGATACGATTTTAAAAAGCTTCCTAATTTTGAGAGAAACGAAGCTACGATGTAAACTTGAAACGAAATGAGGTGGATATTAAAAGCACAATTTTTTATATTTGTTTTAGCTTAGAAAATTGGAATTAAAAATGAAAAAGACTCTAAGATCGTAGCAGAGTTAACATTAGATTTACGGAATCTTTGGAGTTAATAAAATTCTATGGATTTTAAGTAAAATGAATTAATGCTATTACAAAAAAACTCCGTTTTAAATTATGTATCCATCCATAGAGACATGTGTTCAGTAGAAATGGAAACATTTTCGTGATATTATATTTTTCTGCTTCAAAAGCAGCAAAAACGCATGGTCGATCAAATTTGATATCGTCCTCATTTTATATCTTCGAACCTATCGCTGCAAAAACCGCAGAACTCTTCGATCGATCCAACACTTTTACTTTAATACAGAATTTCGATTTCTAATGACGGCAGAGAATCGATGGTCTCGAGGTCGTGAAAAATTATCGTAAATGGGTTCACCAAGTGCTTTTCTAATCTATCATTTACTCGATCATGCTACTTTCCCTTTCGTGAAAGCGATTTCCAAGTCTCTCCCGGTTCAATTGTAGCAATACAAATTGGAATCTTCTGTACGATTGTCTCCTGCGCTAATTGTCAACCAAATCAATCCTTCGAAAGGAAACGTGTTCAACGTCAACTACCATTTTTATTTTTTTACATTCCAATTAATTAGCTCACCATATTAAATAACACACTAATACAAATAAAAAAAAAAAAAACTAAAAATGAAATCAAAGAGCGACACGAGTCGCATCGATTGCACCGGGTCGCTCAACTCCGGCACATAAATTGTGAAAACGAAGCGATCGGGCTTCCACGAGGAGCTCGCGAAACTTGAACGAGGTCAAGAAGAAGTAGTAACGTTGTCGGTTTCCGCCACGTATCCTCGTGATAACTGCGCGATAGAATGTTCTCTTAAATTTCCCAGGTGGATCCGGCCGTACTTGCTTTCGCGACGTCTTTATACGGTTTCCAACGAATACCTATGCGCCTTGTGCCGGCCCATTCAACCGTTCGCGAGAAGCCAAGTCCTTCGAGAATAAGCGAATATCGAGGATGTCGCGCGAAAGTGGCTGCTTCTCCGAACTGTCATTTTTCATGTGTATAACTCGTGCCTGGATTTCGAGTCGAGAAGTTTCGCGGGAAAGCAACAGACGCGATGGAACGTGCGATTCGAGGTGAAACTGGCGTTACAATGAAATTGAGGAGTTGAAGTGGTGAACGATGTGAGTGGCGTAAAAATGAATTGTTTATTTATTTGTTTTCTTTCGTTTTTTTTTTCGCGCCGGAAAAAGATACGAATTCCGTATGGAATGCGGTACAAAAAGTAACGAACGCTGGAATAATTTATTTCAGCTGTCAGAGCTGCCCGGAGCTGAGATCGTAAATAGGTAATAAATAAGACAACTACAGGTAAGATTCGTTTCTTAACTGTTTCTACTGGTGTGTTAAATACTATAAGTATTATTTTTATATGCGTATCTTAAATTCTTGCCGATCATTCGTGAAAATTTGGACTGGGAGAAAACACTTAATTTTGAAATGAATTTGATTTATCGGAATAGAAACTTGTGTTGCAGATACTTGTAGTTATGAGATTTAATTATCGTTCAGCACGATATAGGAATTAAGGGTACAATATATTATGATTTTGTAGCTAATGTGAAAGCTTTTTAAATTCCAAGTCGTTATCTTTGGTACAGTTTAGTGATTCATTAATATTATAGATCCATGTGTTTATGTACTTTGGCAAATACGTTTCTTTAGATGTAGATTAACACTAAACCTACCGACGATTAAAGTAGACCTATCCGTACCCAAAGAGATAAAAATGATAGATATTATAAAAAAGTACATAAATTAAGGAGAAAAAATCTTTAGCTATATTTTTCATAGAAAATCACGAAAAATGTTTCAAACTGAATCGTTGTAAATTTCTATAATTTCTATGAGAAATTACAAGCCGGTCATTTTGACCGCTTTGGTAGTTTCAATGTTAAATCTACGATGTATTGATTCTTAAAAAAAAAAAAAAAAAAAAGTGAGTCATCCGTAAAAATGGTATAATGCTGAAAATTCACAGTGCTCGAATGATGGACGACGTAAGTCCCAAAATGAACAGACACACGTTTCTTGTTTCTACTGAAAGTTTTCACTTGCTGCGGTCTCTACATCGCTTACCGTTTCAACTTCTCCATTGCAAATATGCTTCTTTCGCGTTTCTCGTTTTGTAACAATCATCTTGACGTTTAATTTTACCTCGAAGGAAGAAGGATACGTTCCGTGACGTTGAAAATTGTTTAAAAATGAAGTATTTTGTAATATGAATGATACGACGAAGAGCGAAGAGGATTTTCCCGTGAAACATTAAACGGGAAGTGAAAAATGAAATTTGTTCGTACCATACTTCGTTTTCGAGAGTATCGTGTATGAAAATATGCGGAACACGCGGGTTAGGTACCACTTTCGTCGTGTTTATATTTGAGTAGCTCTTCAAGCTCTTCAAATATGTTCGAAACATTTTTTTTTCCTTTTTTTTTTTTTTTTTTTTTNCCAAAGAGATAAAAATGATAGATATTATAAAAAATACATAAAGTAAGGAGAACAAATCTTTAACTATATTTTTCATGGAAAATCACGAAAAATGATTGAAACCGAATCGTTGTAAATTTCTATAATTTCTATGAGAAATTACAAGCCGGTCATTTTGNCGACGTAAGTCCCAAAATGAACAGACACACGTTTCTTGTTTCTACTGAAAGTTTTCACTTGCTGCGGTCTCTACATCGCTTACCGTTTCAACTTCTCCATTGCAAATATGCTTCTTTCGCGTTTCTCGTTTTGTAACAATCATCTTGACGTTTAATTTTACCTCGAAGGAAGAAGGATACGTTCCGTGACGTTGAAAATTGTTTAAAAATGAAGTATTTTGTAATATGAATGATACGACGAAGAGCGAAGAGGATTTTCCCGTGAAACATTAAACGGGAAGTGAAAAATGAAATTTGTTCGTACCATACTTCGTTTTCGAGAGTATCGTGTATGAAAATATGCGGAACACGCGGGTTAGGTACCACTTTCGTCGTGTTTATATTTGAGTAGCTCTTCAAGCTCTTCAAATATGTTCGAAACATTTTTTTTTCCTTTTTTTTTTTTTTTTTTTTTTAA
>SMSQ01025892.1:363437-379901 GCA_019453375.1 Ctenoplectra terminalis | reverse complement strand
TTTTTTTTTTTTTTTTTTTTTTTTTTTTTTTTTCAACTGTAAGAGATCATCAAAATTTCTGCTGAAATAGAGCATTTTTTATTACGAGTTATTGCATCCATAAATCGTGCAGAAATTTCATGCATTTATAGCAATGTCCATTAGACTGAATTTTAGTCAAACGTGCTCGTACTCCATGCATTTCCAAATTCGATTCCCTGTACGACGAAACTTCAAATGTTGGGGGGAAAAAAAACTTCGTTCGACTATTTTGATTTATTTTTTCTATAGGTATCGCGTCGTATCGTATTGGGATATTTTGGAAACGATGCGAAACAATTATATTTTATATTCTCAATCGATCATCACGAAATCGGGATTTTCTATATTTTGAGACTTTAGACTTCAAACGTTGCATTGTTCATAAGTAGTGCAATAGAAGTTTTAAAAACTGCATATTTGAATCACTATTAGAATGCGGACTTTTATGAAAATTCAATTAAAATACAATTAAAAAAGAAAAAAAAAGAAGCTAAATAGGCAACTGCTTAAATTTACTGAATATTACGAGTATTCTACGTTGAGCCTATCTATATATTTTTCTATATATTCCATACACGTGTATTTTCGTTTATTCAAATTTTTCACAAACGCGTACGAATCCACAGTCTAATCAATACACTTTAACAAATACAGTATAAACCGACACCTTCTTCTCGGATACCTGATCAACGCATATACCTATACACCTCCAATACCATACAAAACAAAATTTACCGATTAACTCGAAAGCAAACTCGCAGAGAGACCCCTCCAAAAAAAAGGACCAACGAGAAAACAGTTCCGCGTAACACGCGTTACGAGATCCAGCGGCAAACGCGCGTCATTTGTCGTTCGCGCGGCGGCTCGTTATTAGTTTTGACTCCGGTGTTCAGCGATGTTCCGGATCGCGGTTTGCGGCCGGTTAACGTAGGCAAAAAGCGCAAGCCGACACTCGAAAGAGAACGAAAAAGAAGAGACGCCGACCAACGGGCGTACCGGGGTACGTACGGTACCAAGCGCGGGCAACAAGAAGAAGAAGAAAAAATAATGAAGCGTGTCGAGTACGCGGGAAGCGAGGAAGAGGAAAGCTCACAGATAAACGCGCTCGCGCGCCAGCGCCACAGGGACGCGAGTGGTGACTCCCCGGTGGTATTTATATAGAGGCTGGATTGTCGCCAAAATGCTAGAACCGACCCTATCTATCGTCAAAAACACGGCACACCTCTCTTATCCCACTTGCTTCTCTCTGCCTCTCTCGATCGTTCCTCGCGTCTCTTATCCGCCGTCTCCTCATCCGGCTTCTCGGTCTCTTGGCCGAGGAGGCGACAGCCAAGAGCGCTCGACACCATCCGCACACCCGTGCACGATGGCCGGAGGGGATCTATTTGGACGGCAGTTTTCGCGGGATGCTCGTTCGAACCACACACTCCAGAAGCTTTATTTGTCAACCACTTTGTGGCAGCGGCGAGCTGTCCGGTGGAATTAAATGCCCCGCTCCCCACCGATGACGAAGGTCACCATGCATCGTAATATCGTCTTAATATCGCTGATGACATCCGCCGCGAACGGCGTCGCTCGCTTGTGATACTTTGTGCTCGCTGTCCCCCGAGGGGATGAAACTGTAATTTAACGGTTCGTGCAAACGAACAAACGGGCTCGTTCAGTGGTTCTCGTCGTGGATCGTGACGTGTTCCTCGACTTTCGGTATTTTTAACCGGGCAAATTAGTGTAACGTGGGTTGAACGTGTCGCGGTGTTAGAGTTGGTGGAGGATTTAAGGATGATAGAGGGTTTCGCAACCGTTTGATCGAGTAGCGTTTTATTGTACGAATTGAAGACGGGTATGAAAGTAGTTTCGGAAGAAATGAACTGTGCGATGTTCGTGAAACATCGTAATTGAAGCTTCAGAAAATTATGAATATTTTTAGGACCGTGCGAGTGAATTTTGCAGGAGTAACTATGATACTGCTTTGCAGCCTCTGCACGCGCGTATTAAACATTTTCACCGCGATTCCAGAGTAGAAGATGATTCTAGAGCAGAATCAGAGGACCGGATAACTGAAATATACTTCTCATCTTTAATTGCCGTATACGTTAATTCTGATTCGGTTCCGAGTATCCGAACCGAACTCACATCAAAATGTTATTTCTGGATATTCCATAAACGAGAAGACCAAACGTTCCAACGTTCACCGTAACAGCGTCTGTCACGCATGATACGAGCACAACTGTTTGTTTAACCCGACTAAGCTACGCGTTAGGACCGAAGAGTTGTGAATGAAGGGAAAAAAGTTCGAACAGGTGATTCAGCGACATGAATAACCGCGTATTAAGAAAATACGAAAGAGTCGTAAAACAAGATTTATGAATGCGTTACTCGCGGCACAAATAACAGGCACGGGACTCGGGTTTTATTAGGAACCAGAAAATACGAGCGTATTCATCTTATATTTAGCTAATGAACGGATGACATACTCGACTTGGTGCACATAGAATCGGTCCATCCAAGAATAATTCATCGAACGTCCTTCGAGATCGTTCGGTGCACTCATTTCTCGAATTGGAAGCATTTCCCGACGTTTTATCTTCGCGCAATAAAACGAAAGCGACATTTCACGGTATCATGATCGGTAGCTCGTCGCGTCACGAATGAGTCGATGATAAATTGCGGGACGAAAAACGTGGCCGATACAATATTCGGAAGGTTTGGATTACGTAAACGGACTCGAAATTGAGTATTCATTAATTTGCACCGTATTAAAGTCTCGGTCGATGTTTCTTAATTTTGATGAACGACTATGGGTCTGTGTGTTTCCGTTGCACCATTAATAATCGTCGAAGAAAGGTATCTTTCGATAATGGAAGCTTGACGAAACGATCGGTGACACGGCGCGATAAATGCGCTTCTTTATGCTGTCTGATTCATCAACAATTTAAGAACACCGTAAATTCCTGACGTACATTCCGAAACGAGATATCGGGGAGAGCGATCAATTACACTGTTAAAATTTCATAAATAAATTCTATAGTATACGGGTTAATTATTTGCACTCTATCGACACTGTCAAGACGATACGCGTAATTTTCTTCAGGTCTAAGTTTCAACTTAAATTATTTTTTTTAATCTTAAGACACAGCGAATGAACGAAACAAAAAATAAATGGGAAGCGTTTATAATTCTCCTTTACTTCCAAAACGACAATTTTCCGTGATAGTCTCGTGAAGCTTAAAAAAAATTTCACGAGCGCAAAGGCTTGAACTTGCGAAAGAAAACGCGGCGAACTGAAAATACGGTACCTAAAAATTGTCAAAACTTTAACAGTCCACCGTACGTTTACCATCCCGAGTCGCGTCACTGCGTCTATACCTGTACCTCCATCATATCATCGTACCTATCGTTCAAAGAAGAAGCAAACAAGCAGAAACGATCGAAGTTTCACGACAGAAGCATTAAGTAATCAAACGCAACAACGTTTCCGATTGCACTCGCGTGTGCACACACACACACACACAGACAGACACGTACAGACACAGCAGCGTTTCTCGTATATTCTCAGCACGCATCAAACGAGAGAAAACACAGAGGTTCAAAGAAAAATCTTCAGAGGGTTATTTTTAGAGAGGCGCGCATCGCCGGAGAAGAATATCGGCGAATCCATTCGAGTATTCCGGTCGTAAGGACCCACGCGATGCACCAGATATCTCGTTGACCACGAAGATTTCAAGGCAATGACTATTCTACGAGGACGATTCTAACCGGTGCCGGTTATCGAGACCAGGATTTTAAAGGCGAACGACCGAACGACAATCGACGTAGTCAACATTCGCCGATTTTATCGAACCTTTCGTGTTTCCTTGATAATCCACGTCGTTTTCCGGGGACGGGTCAGGTTCGCTCTTTGATTTTTCGACGTCTGCTCTTAGACATCGCGCGATACCGAGAAAAGGAACGACAATCCGCGAGATCGATTGAAAAGAGGCGATTTTGTTTTCTGATTTATAGGACGCAAATATCAACACTGTTCGACAGGTTGAATTTATAAATTTTTTTTATCTAGAGAGAGAGAGAGAGGATTTTGGGGCATGTTTCGATGGTTCGAATTTATTGGGCTATTTAGAAAGTGAATAAATTTGAGAATTTGAAGTCAACGCGCTTGTATTACTATTTTATCGAATTTTATTGAATTTTATTAGAATACTATCAGCACTATTTTGTTGAATACAGGAATTACTTGTTTTCATGACTTTTAATCGTCTACTGAGATGTTTCAGTATCCCTTTTAGGAAAGGAACTCAAGTTTATATAATTTCTTGCAACTGGAAATTTCTGATAAACATTTCAACACATTGCGGACGGGTCACGAAAATTCTCGTATTTTATATCTCGTATCTTGAAAAGGTAAAAATAGTGAACGACGACGTATGAAAGATTCCTTTTAAAAATGATCTTAACTCAAACTTCAAATTATGACCTATCTTTTTTTTTCTAGAATTTATTCTAATTCTGTTTCGTAGTAAAATTTACAAAAACAAGTACCGTCGTCAATGCGTTAATTGATGAGAAATAGGAAGTTTAGATTTTTAGTTAAATTAGAAATAAAAACTAATTTCTATCTGCTTCTAAACCATCAGAATATTCTGTAATCTACAGAACCACGTCACGAAATAATTATCGCGATAGAAATCGTACAACCACGACGAAAGTCTCGATCTATCTTAGGAACGAAAGTACAATCCAAACAACCAATGTTAGAAAAAGTGAAACGAGGGCAAAAACGGTGTTCTTAGATTTCTTTTGCGAAAAGAGGAACGACACGAAGTTGCAGCATTACTCGAGAGTACGAGACAATGGGCTCTTTTTAGAAATTTCCATCGCGCCAGTTCCGCTCGGCGAAGTTCAGTTAATTTCGTACGCTGCTCGCGGTCCCTGCTCATATTCGGAAACATTCGCGCAAAATTTTCACCATGCCGTCTCCGATGCGGTGCTAAACGCGCACGAAGAAGCACGAATAGCTTTTGATACGCAGCCTGAACTCGCTAAATGTTCATTCGTGCGTGTTTCAGCGCGACGAAACGTCTTCGCCGTTCTAAGTGTTTGCAAATGTTCGCGAATATCCTGGCCGTACAGTGAATACAGAGAGTTTCAGGTTCGATTAAAAATTAGACAGCTCTCGCGAGATGTAATTCCCGCGAACACTTTGTCGCGTTGCTGTTTTCAGATAAAAGCAACTTCTGCATTAAATCGGTAATTTTATTCCATTTTATCTGTTTCTTCGAAGAATCTGTTCACTTGTAAAATTCGGGATACTTTTCGATATTTAAAAATTTGTAAGGTAAGTCGGATGATCTACTGCTTTTAAAAGAATCATGGTAAGTTTAATTTATATTTAATCTAAAGAAATATATTTTCTAAGGTAAATACGTGCGAATTTATAATATTCAGTATGTTATTGGAAACAGCTGAAAAATGGAATATTAAATACAGGACATGGAGTCGTTTCATCTGCAAGCCTATCTCACACGGAGTTACTATAATTTCGTCCATATTTTTACATCGATTCACTCGTAATATAATTAAACCAATATTTCATCGGACAAAGTGTAAAAATTGAATTTCGAACGTTACATAATAGATAACTTTAATCTAAGTTAAATAACCTTTCGACAAAACTACAGATAATAATGTACAATAAATTGTAATAAGCTGATCGAGTTACCTACAAACAACCTATCCTTAAATCCCCGCTTTATCCAGCCCTCGAAAATATCCAAGACAATCGAATGAAGGATAGCCAACGAGTAAGTTGTAATAAAGAGATAATACAAAAATTATGCTCTTGTATAATCTATTGCACCCTACAAATGTAACAATATAACACTTCCCCTCGTGATCTAAAATAAAATGCTAAAAAATGCACCCCTAAATTCCACCCACCTTTCAACCCTCGCAATAACATCATCCACCAATTGAATATCACCAGACAACGTCACAATATTCTTTCCTTCGTCACTGACCCGCTTTCTTTTTTCACCCGGTCGTCGCACAAACCTTCCCCTTCGCACAATCGTTACAAGAGCACGGAACAAGGGTTCGAGCGATCCTTCTCGCGTCGCGTTCGCTTCGTAGCGAGGATTCTTCATTAGTAAGGGGAATTTCTACGATATTATTTGAACCAGGGGAAAGAACGGTACCCCGACGCGAATTCTCGACTTAAGTAGCTACCTAGTACAGCCTGTAAGGACGTCGTGAAAAGTTCCAAGTAGCTGGTACTACGGCGAGCAATTAAGAGGATCATTAAAGCGAAGATATCGCGCACGCTTTAAAGCGATCGTCAACCGGCGATGTGATAACCGTAAAAGAATACGAGTGGAGTGGCATTAGCGGAGGAAAGCTCGTCATTTTGCACGCACGATCGAGCAACGACGAGAATCGGGAGGAAGGAGATCGGTGTTATTATTGTTCACGTGGACGTGAACTTCTCCAACGACTGGCTCGTTTCGCTCGTACGCATCTATTTCCGCGTCGAATTACAGCCTTGGCACGAACATGCTCGGTTTCTTGCGCGATTCCGTGGCTAAACGCTTCCGTTCGATTCCTTCCGCGATGTAATACCCGGGCAGCTTTTTACGCGAGTCGCGTTAAAGCTATCGAGACCGCTGTTCTACGGTCGGGCGTGTACGCGTTACACTTTGAAAGACAGCGGACGGGTGTAATTATCGTCCAGCACCGTCTATCCGTAAGCGTCTCCCATTTGCTGCACGCGGACTAATGGTTCAATAATTGTTTTACGACACTATTACATTTCTCGACGGCGTATTAACGGCGAGGAATAAGCAATGAAACGGTCGCACGGGTGCTCGGTGGTTGGAAAGTTTCAAGACGCGGACTGGCGATAGGTGTAACGACGATGTAGTGGAAGATACGATTGAAAAATTCATAAAGGCTGTCTGGAGTTGGACAGACAGGCACAATGGAGTAAGAAATACCGACGGGATTTCACGGAGCGAGGGAATCATGGGTTTGAACTTGTTTGTGAATTATATGCAGGAGTGGAAATGTTCGTTAGCGTTGTGGGTAAATGTTGCGAATTATACGAGCGTGTAAAAATAGAAAGTAAACGATGAAATATTTGTAATTCTCTGTTTTGTGTGTACTTTACTTATTTACGTATGGATGATTTAAAAGTAAGTGGAAAAAAGTGCTTTGAAGAGTGCTGCAGCTTAGAACTTGTTTGTGAATTGTAGGGAGAAGGGGAGGTATTCAATAGCGTTGTGGATACATGTTTCGAATTATACGAGCGTGGAAAAATAGAAAGAAAACTATGAAGTGTTCATAATTCTTTTCTATGTATAATTTAAAAATAAATGAAGACGAAGTAACCGAGGTATGTATCATTTTTTTGGAACATCGCAGAAATAAATTCAACATAACACACACCCTGTTTGTAAGTCACGGAATACTTATTTTGAAGAAAATGCTTACTGAAATTGGCTTTCGCTAAGATCTTAAGAAGACAGTATAATTTAAGGTCCTCTATGAGGAAAATATTTATCAAGTGTCTGATTGATGACTTATGGACAGGTGGTGCAAATCCTATTATTATGCAGATAAAACAAATTTTTTAAATACAAAAAAAATGACCCTTTTATTAAAAAAAATGAATGAATATTTGAATCCATTTTATATTTCATAATTTTTTTTCATCTTACTCATTTCTTCCTAATCGCATCACCATGTTTGGCGCAATGATACTCCACGCGAAAAACAATCGGGACCATGACGAATGCACCAGAATTAGCCGCTTCTGACAGATCCTGCTGTAATTTGCAATGCAGTTGTCTAATGTCGCGCACACTGGCCGTTACGCATTGTTTCGCATCTGTGATTTCGTGACAGGGGACATTCGTTGGCAAACCACGGAGACCTCGAGACGGTGTTGGTGGTAGCGCACGCTAAGTTGATTAGGCTAGCAAGCTGGCGCTTTGCGCGATTTTACGTTTTGCACGTACCGAGCATCAAGAACGCACCGTTTCGTGTTCACGCTGACACGTTGCGTTTCCACCAATGATTTACGATAGAGTCACCGGTGCTGCGACAGACAGAAATTTGAAAAAATCGAACGGCTTCATCGTTTCGGTTTCTCCTGTCTGCGGAAACAGTGGGAGGGAAAAATTGTATGATTTCGGAAGAAAAGAAAAATTTGAAAAAATACTAAGAAAATATTAAGAAGAAAGATGTAGGAGCGTTTGAAAATAATTGAAAAATGTAGAATATTTGCATTCGAATTTGTATAAAAAAATACTTTATATCGCTCTTTTTATTTTATTATTTAAGTACCGATTAGTTAACAGAGATATGGGATAGGAGAAATTTTTAAATAATATTAAGATCACTTAATGTAACGTTTGTTTTTTCCGCATAAAAAATATTTCACACTGTTCTTTTAATTTTAGTGCTTAAGTACTGATTATTTAACAGTGGTATGGAGTAGGAAAAAAATTCAAAATAACATTAAGAGCGCTCAACGTAAGAATATTTGGAACTGAAGAAATATGGAACATTGAATTTATATTTTTGAACAAGAGATATTCCGCACAATTTTGATATCAAGCTACCAACGATTAAAGTTCAAAGGTAATAAATTTCCTGCTACTCAGAAGCACAACGATACAATTATAAGAAATTACTATCGAAAATCACCTAACAAAGCCTAACTTTTGATATACAAATACGTTTCGAATTCACTATAAATAATCCTGCTTGACACAAAGTATTTACAGTCGATCAATTATAAACCGATCACGATACGACAAGATGCTCCAAATAATTCGGAAATAATTTAAAAAGAACAAATCCTATTTATAAATTTCAAAGAAAAATTCTTCCGAACAGAAATCGTGTTCGATCTGCGAGATTAAAAGGATTAGGGTGCAACCTTAACAGTATGAAAAAACTAGGGCGACCATTTAAACGCGTTAATTAAAGAACCGAGAGATATGAAAAGCAACACCGATATCAATCAGCCTGATTATCGCGTATGCATCAAATGGTACAGAAATATCCATCCAGAAGACGAGAAATGAGAACAGCTGTCGATGCTTGGCCCGGATGCATTCGGTATGACGTTGAACGCACGTGACAGCCGTATGTCACGCACATAGCCGTGTTCTTTTTCGATTTCAAATACGCGCGCGCGTACATGGCAGCTGGGTTCCAGCGATTCTGCACGCCTCGAGTCAAAAAAATAACGAAATGGTGCGCATCCAAATCTATTGGATCGCGGCCAAAGGAATAGATACTGTCGGCCGATACGACAGCGAACAAAAAACTGAACCAACGACTCGAAAATCCTATACCTGATAGCGAAGGTACGTACAGAGCTTTTCTCCAAGATACTACACTCGATAACAAAATGAACGAACTTCGTATCTGTGCGAATATCGTTAATATCGTATGCTGGTATTAACCCTTTGCACTCGAAGTTTTCTTTCATTCATATTACCAGCGACCCGAAGCAGTTTCAGTGAAAAGATCATATTTATATATACGTAAATGATGTGCGCGTTCAAAGGAAAGAGATCATTGTATGTTATTATTTTTTTTTAATCGATTATAGATTCAAATGTTGTGGTATATAAGAAAACAAAAAACTATAACATTATTACATTTTGTAATTCATCACTGCTACTTTCAATATCACTGTGATTCTCACAAATTTTTCATTTATTTGTCATATCGGGGTATAAATTTGAATTAAAAATATGCTGTTATCGAGAACGTCATTATCCGCGAGCCGCGATCGTTATTTGTCAGCAAAAGTGATTTGTCTCTGTCCTTACGGTACGAACTAAATATTATTTGCATTGTTTCTATAGCGGAGCCCTCGAGTTTGAAGACAAATGTTAAATAGCTACGGAGCCCTCGAGTGCAAAGGGTTAATCGCAAGATCGGTATCGTTCCTTAAACTCAAGAATAAACACGTTATTTTTAATCATTCATCCCCCACTTCGAAGCTCCACAATCAATAAATACCCTCAGCACCCCGCTCGGAGACAAATGAATAGCAATCTTTCATTCGTTTCCACAGCAAAGCAGCAACTGCTAGCTGTTTATTTAAAAAAAAAAAAAGAAAAAAACGCAACACCGAGAAGACAGCGTTCTCTAGCTAACCGTACCTCGGCTGGTAAGCTTTTAATTTCCATTCCTTCTTCCATCCCGCGCACCGTTCGCATCGGAACGTTCGATTCGAGCGGGCCGATCTTTCGCGTTTCATGTCTAAGGCTGACTTCAAAGGAACCGTCGGCGGCGATTTTAAATCCGATATTAAACGGTTTAATAAGTGAAGTAATTTTCGATAAAATGCACGGAAACAGTTCTCTTTATTTCCGCTTCGCGTGCGCACGCGATAACCGCCCGAAGCGCGAGAATTATTTTTTAGTTGCCGACTAATTCGCGATCCGCGAACGATCGAGAATACTTGGACACCGAACGAAGAACGAAACAGACGAAAGAGAGGGAGAACGCGAGACAGGATCCGTTCATCCGACTCTTTCATTCCCGTTTCTCTTCCTTCTTTTTTCTTTCTTTTTTTTCTTTTTCTTTTTCTTTTTTCTCCACATTCAAACAGCATTGGATTTCTCGCCTGTGGCGAAGCCGTAACAAGTTCTGTCAATTTCCACTCATGACTGAATATCGAAATGAGTCAAAGCGATGTGGAAATATTTATCGCGAAACCCGGTGGAAGGGTGTGCCAGAGGGGGAGGGAAAAAACAGGAAGGAAGCAAACGAGCGGAAAAGCTTTGCTAATCTGAAGCTCCAGCCCATGCAACCGGAAATGAATCGCGAGTAAGATTCCCGATATAATGGAAGGAAAAACATAGCCGGGATAAGCTGTATCCGTTCGTTTCCGTCCCTTTGCATCGCTCTGTATTTTTATATCGTCGAATGCGTCCGGCTTTGAAATTGTTTCCGCTCGTTCTATTTTCTTGCGAAATTTACGGATACGATCAGGAATAAAAACTGACTGTTCGATCACGCGATATTCGCGTTGACTACAGAAAACTTCCAAACGATCCTTCCTTTTTTTTCGTCTGTTTGCGCGAACTTTTTGAAAGGATCAGGTTCGATCGTACAGAAAATTAATTATTCGATAGATTTTTTTTTTCTTTTTTTCTGGAAACATATACCCGAATGGTGAAACAGAACGATAGTTTGTTTCTTCAAGTTCGGTTTATTTTTACATGGTTTCCGGGTAAAGAAGGGAGCACCGCTGTGGAACACTGTAATTAGTAGATGAAGACAGCGATGGACAGACAAGTGGAATAGGACGATAATTGATAGGAGAGTAACTTTGTATCTATACGCGTTCGTTTACGGTGATGTTATACGATACTCTTGTATCATTGTAGCAAATATAATAAATAATGTAGTATTAATTGTTGGTAATTGTACATTAAAAATTTTAAGTTTACCTTGCAATATCAAAACGAGCTTTTTACTATCCACTTTAATTTTCTAAAAAGATTTCTATTTCTGTTTAAAAAAAATAATAATTTTAGCGTTTAGTAAATTTATGATCAACTAACGATCGATCAATAATTCACGCACGAAGTATGAATTACTGTTTTGATAGATGAAAATTATTTGAAAAAACTACGACACGTTTCTAATGAGACAATACGGTTTTCAAGTTCGTTGCGTGATTACTCTAAAACATGTGTGCCAGCAATTCCAGAAATGCATCGCATATAATGTATCGAGGCGCGTACGACGAGATAAGAAAATAGAATGAGTTGTAAACTGTATCTCATGAATAGAAAACGAGCAGATTTAACGACGAGACGTTGATCCATTCCACGAAGAGAGTCACGGGGCAAATAATTGTACGATTTATTGGAGAGGAACGAAAAGAAAAATACCTCGTTGTGAAACGAAAATAAATACCTACGATAGACGCGATATTTTTAAATAAAAAAAAAGTGATACAGCTTTTAATAAAATATTGAGGAACACAGAGAGAACTGTTGACGTCAAAAATCAAACGCGTATTTTATTACAGGCGACGTATCGTACTTTATTCATAAAGATTATTTGTATCTCTATGTTGAGAATTATTAAAAATTTGTTTTCAAGTCTGCAATTTTTAATTCTTCGAATTGAGATTGCTTCAAAAATTTTTAATATATCGCAAATGTAAAACTTATCCCACTGTTCTAGCTGTGTTATACAAATAAAAACGTACGTATTAACAGTGCGACGATTTATTACTAAATTGGGGATTTTTCTGCGAATTCATATTTTTATAAAAAAAATAGAAGCTAGGTAGACAATTGTTTTATTTGCCAAGTATCATAGCGAGTACCATATTTTTGTTAATTGCATGCATTCTGTGTATTTCTATGCCCTCGAGTTCTTCATAAATGTATAAAAATCTGCAATCTATTTATTACCAAACGAATAGTAATAAACTCTAGTTAAGTAAAAAAAATATTTAATGCAAGATTTCCAAGCTGCAACCTATTTTAAGCAATTCTTAATCAACGATTCTAAGTTTAAGCTACTTTTAATAAATCAACGAATCATAAAGATACTTCTATCAACGTAATTTTATTTTTTAATAACTTTGTAAATTCACTTTAGAAATTTAAAATCAATGTACTGCATAGTTCACTGTAACAATGCTTTGAAGAATAAATCCCATCCCTTTAATACTTTCAAAGCACTACCATCTTTGAGGACTAGTTACTTATCACAATCGCACAAGTTACTTTCACAATTACAGTTTTTAATCGCCGCAAATCTGACAACAATACACATCGAGAGAGCCAAGATAATTCTAATTTCTTCGAAGGAAATTATGTAAGACAAGTCAAACAGTGACTTATGACGTTACGTTAGAAGACAAAGAGGATCGTAGCCATGCACAGTAGATTAAGCCGCCATGGTCAGACCAGGCATATTTTCTATCCATAAAAATTCCCAACTACAATCTCTACTAAAAAGAAATACAAATAAAAATAAAAAAACATTTTATCAACGATCTATCCCAACATAAAACTCCAACTTTCGCTTATCAACACGTAGAACTACCGAAAGTGGTCAAAATGACAGATTTCTCGTGTAGATTCCATAAATTTACAGTACACTTTTAAACATTTTTTTTTCTTTTTTTTTCTTTTTCTGTAACGAATAGGAATAAAGATTTATTTACACTGCATCTCATATTTTTTTTTGCAATGGTATAATTAAATCTAATAGCTCTAGCGTTAAACCATCAGAGACAAAAATTGGAAACATCGGTTCAACAATCCTACAACGGCGTACAAACGAAATGTTCCTAACAGATTAAAAATTCCATCGCACATTTCCTCGGTTCTACTCGTCAACCCGAGATCTTTCGCGATCCTCCTCGTGGAAATTCCCCGTAAATATTCGGCGACGTTTCGATTCGTTTCGACATGGTAGCCGTGCACGAACGTTCGAGTGGCCGCAGCTAATGCCCGTCAATCAGAAACGGCACGTAGTAGCAGCGATAAATAAAAGTGTTCCCCCCTACGGTGTATATATTTACCGGTGACTATTTTAAAGCGCCACGCGCGCAAATGCGCGCCACCGACGAGGAAGTCGATGATGCGCTCACTGAATGAAGAATGCAACGAATACCGGTCTCCGTGATTGCGACACGGGCCAGTGATATTCCGTAATAATTCGCTGGTCGGTGATCTCTGCCCAGTTAAATCACAGACACGATAAAATCTTCTATTTATAAGCGATAACGTAACGTTGCAACGTTTTCAGCGTTAACTGCGAACTTCGCGTGAACTTTACGACGAATGGAATGGTGTTGGTAACGACTGGTTGTCGTTGATGAATCATTTCAGGATGATTGTAAGGTTCTAGAGAATATTAATAGGATATTGGTAATGAAAGACTTTGATGGCAGTTTGCTTGGATATCTCGCTGTGATTCCACTTTGACGTTCAATTACGTCGTCGTTCAAAGTTTTGGATTGCTTAAATCTTTGTGAAGAATTTTGTACGATGATTCATTTATAGAAACAAATGCTGTTTTTTTTTTTAACTTGTGGAATTTTAAACGTGCAACAGTCGTGTTGAGAATGGAAGATTTTAAGGTGAAAATGAACTAAGATTTAATTGTCGGGTGACGGAAAATTTGGGTGCAAGTTATGCGTTATCCGAGGGAAATGGGATTTTTCGGTTTGAAAAGTTTATGGGTTCAATGTAGGTTAAAAATTATAATTTATTCGTGGAAGATTAAGATTTTCTTTTCTTATTGAATTAATTAAAATTTGAATAAAAATATACCAGTGGTATTAACACTAGAACTACCGAATTAGTTAAAATGACTGGTTCATTATTTGTTATAGAAATTTTATAAATTTAGAATAATGTATTTTTGGGGGTTTTCCGTGATTTTCTTCGTGAAAAATATGCACCAATCATTACCCTTATTATAGATATTTTTTCAAATATCTATCATTTTGAGTTCTTTGGTAGAAACAAGTCTACTTTAATCACCGGTAATTGTAATGCTAAAAATTGTTACGAATCGCTTAAAAACTCAATGTACATTTTTTTGAAACACTATTAAATTTCTTCCAAGTCCACAAAATCATCCACGTCACTTCCAATTGCATCCACAATAGATCCATAAAATAAGTATTAATCATTTTTCAAACCAGATGATCGACGAAGAAAGCAAAAAATCTTCTGTCTCTCAAACCAGAAACAACACTTGCTCCACAAATAATTCCTGAAAATTATTTATAACCTTCACTCTCCGATACTCCGAGACCCGTCTCTATCGTCCGCATCAATATTCATCGACATTTATCAATGAATCAACCCCTGGTAGTACAACCAAATCACCAAAGATCAATTCCCATATTCATGAAACGATTGTATCTCCTCGAACCGATCTCGTTGCACCGGTTTCTCTTTCTCTCTCTCACATCAGAGAATGGACCACAAGTGCACTCGTGAAACGAGAACGCAAAGACCGCGAAAGCTGGTCGCCTCGGAACGCGCGTACGTCGCCGAATCCAGGTGGCAACCTTTAATTAAAATCTTTCGATCGGAGGGAACGATCTCGCCGTACGAAATGAGGCGAAACGACGCGTACGGCTGTAGAGGAACGCGCGAGTAACGTCTCATTAGGTACAGATTGACCTAATTACGAAAGGAAACGTCTGGCGCACTCGAGTAGTCGCATCTCGTCTGCAGTTGGTGCGTTGCCTGCCTTTCTGTGTAAAATTGGAAATCGTTCTCTATTTATAGAGCTTTTCCGATAGGGTTACCGAAGCCGGACAAATATGAAACAATGCACGGATCGACCGAGAGCGTAACTGGCAGCGTAAAACGCCGCGCCACGTTCCCGCTTTGTGTTCATTTTTTTTTTTCTTTTTTCTTCTCCCCCCCGAACCTTTCTCTCTCGGTGGAAGCGCGTTATTATTTTTACGTGCCGCTCCACCGGCAACCTTGACTCCGTATCGATCCGAAAAAATCACGAGTCACCGAACGCCTCGTGTAACTCTGAAAATTTTAACCTGACTGTTTATGTTATGTTTATGTTCCCTTGAACAACGTAAACAGTAAATCCGCCGGATGTTAGAGCCGAACGAGCGCTACTGCTCGCGTAGTCTCTTTATTCGGCCATAGTTTTCCGCTTTCGCGAAGCAACCTCGACTCCGGTGGAAAGCGAGTTTCGTTGTTACGCGTCGTCGAATCGCGAAACGAGAGTTCGATTGATCACTCTTTCTGTATTCAAATGTACCCGGCTAGATGTAGACATTCCGAAAAAGAAAAAGCGATCGGGTATTCCTATTAGGAGCAGCAAATTCAAGGGTCGCTTCGAATTCCCTTAAACGATTATAAAATTGATGCTTCGAATATACGCGCGTCAGATAAGAAGAGTATGTAAAAATTGGAAGCAAGTAGTAAATTAAGAAATACAGATCGACAATGGCAGCCATCTTTAAAACGCGCATAACCGACCCGACAAATGACGCTGGAAAGCTGACTTTCCAAGATCAACCGCCTATCCAACATCTGTCATCTCGAAACGTATTACGCGGCAGCCACTTTCCAAGTGTAACCGTGTCAAACGATATTACGATCGATCACCGTCTAACACGCGATCGACAATTACGTTAATCGACGTCGGTAATGGGTTTAGCCGCTTCGACGAATCCTCGCGACGCGTACAAGCGAAGCTGGGATCAAAAATACATCTCGTGGACGCGTGTGCACGCTGTATCATAAACTAGGGTCGTAAAAACGGTTGCACGAGGAAAGAGCGGAGCCGACGAATCGTGTAATTAATCTGCACGCGATCCCACCCCCTCGTCAAATCCGCGAGTCGCGTTTGCGCGCGTAAATCACGCGGACGCGAGCCGCGCCGCGTTCGTTTGGCGCGTAAAAAAAA